>LQNS02278165.1:3771363-3795194 GCA_001587735.2 Parhyale hawaiensis
AACAACTCATGTTAATTTCATCAAAATCCATCCATAACTTTTTGAGTTATGGCATCGAGAAAAATGACGCAGACAAACAAACAAACAAACGGATGGACATATCTTCACCAAAAGTTGATCATCTGTTTCTTCCAACATACCTAACAATCCCTGTAAGTTTCATCCAAATTGGTTCATAACTTTTTGAGTTATCTTGGTGACAGACAAACAGACAGACAGACAGACAAACACGACGAAAACATAACCTCCTTGGCGGAGGTAATCAGTCAGTAAATCTTTTACTTGAGACCTGCGAACAGTAGCTGCTAAGGAGCTTTAATAGGAGGGAGCCAGGAACCTCGTCTGTGAAACTCAAGTTTCCGGTGTGGCTGCTGCCAATCGCCGTATGCAGCAATTACTTATTAGTACATCGGTTTGATAGTTGCTGCCCCGCACAACTTCTTGCTCCCGTGTCACTTCCACCAGTGAGATTTATGTACGCGTCACAGCCACACCGGAGTGGTTGACTTGATCGCGAATCTAACTACGGGGCGGCAGCAAGGATTATGACACTAACAGGTTAACCCGGGGGGGGGGAGCTAAGCTGTAGTTCATCATAGGTAATGAGGATTTTGACGTCATAAAGTTCAAATACGGTAACTCGCAGCTATTTTGTATTGTTTCTCCATCATTTCATTTGGGCCTCCAGAGTGTCCTACATGTCCTACAATCATTATAGTTGCACAAAAATATGTATCAAATCATAACGAACTTTATTTAGCTCTCTGAAGGATAAAATTTTATTATTAAAGTTGTCTTTCCGTAAGAGGCACGCACCCGATCGGAGAGTGTCGATAAAATGTTGCCCTAAGCTGTGCCGTTGCGTAAGCGTCGTTAACATATCCGCCTCTTCAAATCGTAAAACCCATAGCATCATTTAAAAAATTATAGATTTAGCATTCACCAGTTTCAACAATATCGTTCCGTAGGACAATTAAGGTGTGGGGAACACGGTTAGGTAATTTTATTGCAAGTTAGTTAACGCGAGTCGGACGCTACCCTACTGTTATACTGCTGTAACGCGCGCAGAGTATAGCAGCTGAGGTTTTTCTAATTTTACCGAGCAATTGTATGGCTTCTGCGTATTATGTACAGACGTTTGCTTTAATATTACTTCGCCGGAAGGAAAGTAATTTTTTTTTTGTCCTTTAATGTTTTTTTTACAAACATTGTTGAAAAGTTCTTCTATCTCGGCGTTCAATCGCTCGTACTGAGCCAATTTTTGTTGCAGCGGTTTGAAATTATTGAGGATAGCAGATCATTGGTACAAGACGAAAATACATCGAAAATATTGAGGTATTCACTCATATAAATCTATATATAGAATGCCATATTACTCTCAATCAAATTCACTTGATTTATTGCATTTTAAAGACGATAAACTTGGCTCTAAAAGTGCTTCTGACACGTGCGGACATTTGCCGGTTGAATTCATCTGCTCTTTAACAAACTTTGTAACCAACATTCTTTCAAAATTTTGCCCTTCAGAGAGCTAAAAAAAAGTTCGTAGATACTTTGATACATATTTTTGTGCAACTACGTATAATGATTTTAGGACATGTAGGACACTCTGGAGGCCCAAATGAAATGATGGAAAAACAATGCAAAATGGCTGCGAATTACCGTACTTGAACTTCATGACGTCACACGCTTCATTAACTATGACGCACTACAGCTTGGCTCCGCTTCCTGGGTTGACCTGTAATAGTCTCAGAATCCTTGGGGCGGCAGGGCTCCCTCTTCCCTATTAAAGCTTCTTGGCAGCAGCTGAAATTTGAACTTGACTCCTTGTCCTATTAATCCCTTCCCAGTTGGTATCCAGGATACGCCAACAATGCCTTAATTTCCCCTTATCTAATACTGATGAAAGCGTCAATGTCGCACTAAGTAACTAACGAACGGAGGGACAAGCAGAATTATAATATGCATTGGAATATACTGTATTTGCATTTGAGAAGTGAAAGGGGCACAAAATTAAAGAAAAAGTTGCAGTCTTTTCTATATTTATCTAAACACAGTGAGTTCATTTTAATGACAAAGGGCATTACTTCTACCAAGGAGGTTGTAATGGGAGCAGTATAAAATTTTTTGGCCTTTCGAGGCCGAAAAGTTTTCCAAGCTACTTAAATCATTATGTGTACTTCTTCTTTAAGCTGCATTCTTATTGCAGATATGACGCCTGCCGCGGTTCGCCTACTTACCATTCAGTTCTTATGAATCCTAATCAACAGTTCTTACCAGTAACTGTTCTTATGAGTTCTCGTCAACAGTCTGTTACGATGAGTTCTTATCAGTTCCTATCAACAGTCACTTCAACTCTAATTTTAATCCACTTAACTAGCGCTCCCAATCGAGCAGTCTTACTCAATAATTCTTCTCAACACACGGTTCGCTGCAATTCCACGACTCAGAAAGCTTCTGTAAGTCGTCGAGGTCGGACGTCCTTAAGACTCTGACAGGAGGAGAGAGCGGATCTGTGAGCTCGGAGTTTTGCAGCGCTACAGTGCGGGTACCCGGACCTGGCATGCTTCGCAGCAAGTGGTGATGTTCCTCCAACCCTTCAAACTAGCACTTATTTCATATTACTATCAAGCTTAGACCGTCTGTCCGCCCAACATTTGCAAATCCTTCATCTTTAGAATTAACTTGGGGCAGCCTCGACCAAACTGGGAGTTTTATTTGTGCAGCCCGTGGGGTTCCATGTGCCAATTTAAGTTGCGAGGTGCCCTTATTTGCCCATGCCTACTGGAGACCGCGTTCTATGGGCCTCCCAGAGGTCGGGGTGTTGGCTTCGTTACCAACTACTTACGCTTCTCCTTGAAGTGTGTCGCCACTGAAGCTGCTCCTTGTGCGCCTTGGCCAAACCTCCGCTATGTACCAACGACTTTGAAACTTTACCTTCCAATCTGAACTGTACCAACAACTCGGAAACTGTACCAGCGAATCTTGAACCTTACCTGCGAGTCTAAATTTGTAACTGCTAGTTGCGTACTGTAACAAGTAACTATTTCTATAAAATCTCTTAACCAACTTTTATATATGTTGCCAATTCTAGAGTTTATAGATCATTAAATTCGAAGCAGATTGTATGAATTCAAAAAGTTCTTTGCTTTCAGCTTCTTAAGCCTCAACAATTTTACTCTCTTTTGATATTTCGCATTGCATATTGCCCTACTTTGCAAACATACTTGAAGTTAACTTTTACCAATTGCTGTACGTTGTGAAAATTCTAAAACTTTAATGTTTGCTCTCGTTGAAGCCTCCATTGAGACTAATTGTGCGTCTATTATTCCTTTACAAAATAAATGAATTTAAATTTTTTCTGTGTCTTACTTAATAACAGCTGTGACGCGAACTGTTCTCTATTGTGGACGAAAATTGTTCACAACAGAGAGCCTCAGCACTCTTTCAGCGAGTGCACACATAGCTGAGGCACACGACGGGAGTTGGCGTTTGGAGCCCCTAAACTAGCTGAACTGCTCTCATGTAGTGGGCAGAAGGCCGTGGCCAGCACATATTAATTAAGGAAGATGCAGACAGGCAGTTTTTCAACATTTTGCAAGAAAATTGTGTCTGAAGATTCATATCACGTTGCTCACTTTGTGACTTTCATCAAAAGTTGGTATACAGGATACAAGTTTCATTTACATACCTCCATCCGCTCAAAATTTCGTCGATGGTTAATGGCTATAAAGCTCTGAACTCAGGACTCCTTTCAATTCGGGCTCCGCAAGGAGCTTGTAATAGGAGGAGCAAGCCCAAGCACTCTCTGGGCGAGTAAACACATGGCTTTGTCACGTGATCGAAGCTGGCGTTTGGAGTCCTTAAAGTGGCTGAAGTGGCAGTGGTCAGCACATATAATTAANATTATTATTATTAAATCACACCAGGCTGGCGACGTAGGAACGGAGAAACTCCATGAGGTTAAGAAACCCCCACGCAACCAGCCCAGCGGGTGGAGAAAACAAAAGAATGAAAAAAAGAAGATCCGAGATCACAGAATAGCTCTATGTACAGATCGTTTAAAGCTGCCAATACCAGCACCAGCGAAGACAAAGCCATCAAGACCGTTCCAAACATCCACACACGATGGAAAAACGAACGGGAATACTGGCCCGTACGGCATCGCAACGGTTCCAACGCAAACTCAAGAAGAGCACTAGTCCGCCGAGTATACCTCACTCGAACAAATGGATCTGGATTGTATGATGGATTGTATGGATTGTATGAATTCAAAAAGTTCTTTGCTTTCAGCGTCTTAAGCCTCAACAATTTTACTCTCTTTCGATATTTACGCATTGCATATTGCCCTACTTTGCAAACCTACTTGAAGTTAACTTTTACCAATTGCTGTGCGTTGTGAGAATTGTAAAACTTTAATGTTTGCTCTCGTTGAAGCCTCCATTGAAACTAATTGTGCGTTTATTATTCCATTACAAAATAAATAAATTTATTTTTTTTCTGTATCTTACTTAATAACAGCTGTGTTACGCGATTTGTTCCCTGTTGTTGGCGAAAATTCTTCACAGCAGAGAGCCTCAGCACTCTTTCAGCGGGTGCTCACATGGCTTAGGCATACGACGGGAGTTGACTTTTTGAATCCTTAAACTGGCTGACCAGCTCTCATGCAGTGAGCCGGAGGCCGTGGTCAGTACATATTACTTAGGAAGATACAGACAGGCAGCTTTTCAATATTTTTGCAAGAGAATTGTGTCTGAAGATTGATATCACATTGCTCACTTTGTTACTTTCATCATAAGTTGGTATACAGGATACAAGTTTCATTTACATACTTCCATCTGCTCAAAATTTCGTCGATGGTTAATGGCTATAAAGCTCTGAACTCAGGTTTCCTTTCTATATGCGCTCCGTGAGGCAATGCCTCTCTCCGATTGGAAACGCCACACAGCCAGTTCAAAGGAAATGCTTAATTGAAACGCTCCCATAGGGTAAATAGAGAGGGTGCGCTCCTCCCATTGTAACCTCCTTGAGTTGGACATGTACATACCGTTGCTATCAAAAATTATTGGCATCTGCAGAGACAGAATTTCACCGATCTATCGCACTGCTTCGGTGTACCTATCATAAGCTTGCTGCTACAAACGTGTCAAGACTGTTCCCATGTTTTCAATGGGACTGAGGTCAGGAGGTTGAGCTAGCCACAGTATGAAATTAAGTAAAACTGCTTGGTGGTCCAAGCGATGTGGCCGGGTGCGTTGATGGTTTCGAGAATTGTGACATCCTAGTGCAGGGATCACATGCTGTTTAACTATATCTACATTTGCACATTGGACTTTTCCTTGGTCCAACAACCTGGCTAAGGTCCCTACATCAGTGACAGAGGACATTCCCTATACAACCACCGGCACACCACTAAATTTAAAAAAAGTTTTCTCGCACTGGGACAGTAGTACTCTTTCATCTGGAGGTCGTCTCACACATTGCTTACTATCAGACCCGACCAACTTGAATTAACTTTCTGTCGCGTTACCGAAAAACATTCTCGGTTCTGTGTGATCAATCGACATGAAGTGTTCAGCGTCAAGTGCGAGCCCCACTTTTTTGTTCCCGTTGATGGTGATTGGTTTAGCAGACGGAAATCCCGTATGCAGGCCAGACGACAAGACACAGTCATCCGGGTGACTCTTCATGATTTACCTGAAGTGGCGATCCAAATTGAGTTTCTAACCTCTCCACTCGTACGGACTCTGTGCATCACCCAACATTGACAACCACTTGTCGTACGGGGCTGTTCTGTCTCATTGAGAAAATAAAAAGGAGCTGGTTCCATCACGAAATTTTAATACTCGAGTAATTATACTCTTAGATCTCTTTATTTTTGCGGTAACAGCAACAATGTTCTTGTATCTCAAGCAAAATAGACTACTGTTTAAAGACTTCAGAGACTTGAGAAAGGCCTGCCGAGATCATACCGACAATAAGGGTTAAGGAACTGTCATCTTGATTGTATAACCCAAGTGGAAAGCCGCACGCACTTTTTCGTGCTGTGGATATATGCTTACTAGCTCCAGAGAAGTGCACGGCAGCAATCGATCTCAGCTCGCCATAGCTATGGCGTCAGAGAAAGAAGTCTTTCACGCAACATGAGCGATACCCCCACCCCTGACAATCCCCTTTTCTGGTTTGGGGCCAGTACCCCCGCAATAACGTCTGAACGGCGAATGCTCTCATCACCCGGCTGGCAAACAGGTTCGAACTTCCGCTCTCGCCGTTAGAGAGTCCAACACTCTAACATACTGCCACTGAAAAAGCCTTCAAACGTGATAGGGGTGTTGGTTTACATTGGCACGTTACGACATTAACTTCTTCAATGGTTCGTAATTGGAACTCATTCTACCCGTTCTTCAGTTTTATGCACTTTACAGTTTTCCAATGCACATATTTTTAAAGATATTTTTCTCTTTCCAGTTTTCAGAAAAAAATTAAAGAAGAAAAAACAATGAGTTTGAACAAAGTACAATGAAAATTTTTCAGCGAGCAGAAGATAATAAATCGTAATAGCAATAAATAACAACAAAAATGTATTTTATTTCTGAGTTTCCTTTCGCTATTTCTATCTACTGCAGCATTTGCTTCAATTAAATTTGGTACAGAACTATTCGGAGCACAAAACAATTTATACGGCGGTATCTGTAGGGCTATTATGTTTTAATTCACGCCGCATACGCTATTAATAGTGCAACACTTGAGGGATTTCATAACATCGGCTGTGAGGTGCAAATGTGTTCCACTCCACGCCATAATTAATAAGTGTACAATATACTTGAATACATCATTAAAACATCGGGTTTAAGGTGCAAATGTGTCCCATTCTACGCAGTAATTGAAAACTGTACTATAAAATTCATTACTTTATTACAACTCAGAAAATGGGGTGCAAATGTGTCCCTCTCCACGCCATAATTAATTACTGTATAATATATGTACTTAAATACTTCATTACAACACCAACTGCGGGGTGCAAATGTGCCACACTCTACGCCACAATTAAAAACTGTACAATATACTTAAATACTTCACTACAACACCGATTTTGTGATGCAAATGTATTCCACATGGCGCCACAATTAATAAATGTACATTATAAATAAATTCTTCATTACAACACCGACTATGATGTGCAAATGTGTCCCACTCCACACCGCAATTAATAACTGTGCAATATAATTAAATAATTCATTACAACACCGACTATGGGGTGCAAATGTGTCCCACTCTACGCCACAATTAATAAGCGTGCAAGATATTTAATACTTTATTACAACACCGACTATGGGGTGCAAATGTGTCCCACTCCAAGCCACATTTAAAGACTGTACAATGCACCAAGCAATTTATTACAACACCGATTGTGATGTGCAACAGTGTCCCTATGCACGCCACATAGTACCGTAGTACATACCGCCTCGAACTGGTCCTCGTGCATTGTAGTATGTGTACATACGGTGAGGCCTGGCATACCCATCACCTGAAATGGTATAAATGACTATGAAATTCCCATAGATATGGCAGTGGCATAGTTCCATCCGAAGACGAGCTAAATGGCCACGAAAAATGGTTATAAAATTCCCACAGATATGATAGTGGCGTTGCTCCATCTGTGGACAAGCTCATAAGCCCAATGGGGGAAATGATTATAAAATTCCTACAGAAATGATAATGGCGTTGCTCCACCTGTGGACGGACAAGCTCTAAATGCCCACGAGAAGTGATTAAAAAATTCCCACAGGTGTGATAGTGGCGTCGTTATCTGAAGACACGTTTTAAATGGACACAATAAACAACTTTAGAATTCCCACAGATATGACGGTGTCGTTACTCCATCTGAAGATAAGCTCTAACGTAGACCACACCATACATTGACTGGACACTGGCCCCCAGGGCAGCTTTTGGTCCCGCCGCAGATGCATGTTTATATGTTCTCCCATTACTTTTTTATACCTTGTTTAGCTATTTGATTTAATTCTTTTACTTACAGTAATGAATGACAAACCTGTACATACTTTTAAAACTTCTACACGCAATAAATTACAAAAACATTAAGGCTTGAAGTGTAATTACGTGGAACAACTGCTTATAACATCTTTTGATATTTTCAGTAAACTTATTTCGCAATAGTTATTGATATAAACAGTCTCATTTTGCAGAACAGAAGCTTCTCAAATTCGTGGTATGCTCGATTTGTAATGAAATACCAAGTAAATGGCTGATAAATATGTTGATGAAATTTATTACGTAGCTAAGCGAAAAAATCAGAACAGACTGCAGAGCTGAAAGGTGAGTTGGAGCAGCTTGCAGCCATGAAGTGATGGAGTCCGGCCAGCTGTGAAGTAATGAAGCACTGGCAGCCAGGAAGTGATCTAGCATTGGAAGCACTGAAGTGATCTAGCATTGGAACAGTGAAATGATATAGCACTGACAGCAGTGAAGTTATTCAGCATTGACAAATGCGACTTAGTACTGCATTGGCAATCGTGAAGTGATGTAGCTTTGACAGCTGTTAAGTGATATATATTCTGTTTAATGTAAAAAATGAACTTTGTACATTCACAGCACCCTTGCTTATTACCAAAACTCGTCCTTAAGATGATGTAAAGTAACATAAGTGAATGCCCAACATTTTTGTTAATTTGCCTTATTGTTCTAGATAATTTTATAAGCCCCCAAAAAAATCGTATAGCTTGTTAGAGCTGCTGGATATCAGGCGAGACATATCTATGCTCGTATAAATATCAAGAAAGTTTGCTAGAAGTGCAGTATGTAATACCCCAAGTAGTTTAATATGATAATGCCTCAAAGACAACAAAGACGTGAGTTATTCAGCAAAATTAGAGTTCCACTACTTAAGGCTCTCACCGTACTTGCTCTATTTACGAAGTGACCAGCAAATACGTTGTCGTATAACTTTGTTTCTTTACTGTATGTTATATAATAACCTCCAAACGGTAGAGACTTTACTTGCTCAGCAATATCCTTCTTGCCCTGGTCTAACTTAGCAATATCCGTCTTGCCCTGGTCTAACTTAGCAATATCCGTCTTGCCCTGGTCTCACTTAGTAATATCCCTCTTGCCCTGGTCTAACTTTCCCCGCTGCTAATTACTTCTCCAAGTCGGTCAATAATGAAGTCTCCTACTCTAAGTCGGTGGGGACTTACATTCTATAACAATACTAGATTGTCCATGACCAATTGGGTTACTAAAAACCTTTCCTATGCTAAAACCTATTCTAAGCTTTCAGTTTATGCCCTCTGTATAATTGTGTGTGCACGTGATTGTGTGCACGTGGTAGTGTGCACGTGACATACATGTCAACAAGAGGATTATCAGAGCTTTGTAAGTAGGTATATAGGTAGATTACACTTGTAGGGGTATTAGATAACCTCTCTTCGTACCGCCCCAGTCTGTAGAGGGGACGCCCATTGCTTGCATAGTGTGTAAATTCTCAAAAAAAAAAAATCACTTGGTAAATCACTTGGTTTCTGCATCCCGATGTGCAGCATTAGAATGTGAAAAAGTTTAATGTGCTGAACGGCAACGCAGAGCCGTTTTAACGTCATATTCTTGAAATTTCAGTATTACAAGCGTCTAAATTATTTATACATATGTGTTATCATAGATGCTCGATTCTTCCTTCTTGCCACAGCGAATACTTTTTCTCTGTGCTCATCATGCGCGAATTGAATAGAAGCTTAGCGCAGGCAACGATAAATATATTACCGAGAACCAAATTACGACATAGAGTGAAGGAAACAGGATTTAGTTGAGGAAATTATAATTATATAATCTGTAGTCATTTCATGCTGGCACGGCCACTAGTATTCCGAATAAACGTCCTCCACATTCTACTCTCCTCGATAATGATCCTAGGCCGGCGCTAGATCTTGCTAGCTAAGAACGGCCCAGAGCACTTAGCGGTATGTGCTCCGAACTAGGGAGTTGCGGCGAAGCTTAAAGAATCAATTTCCGTTAGCAATCCCAGCAAGGGTCATTTATCAAAGCCCCGAGTGATAAATGGCTGCTGATGAAGCTTCAGGAAGAGAATAATGTAGCCAGGTCATTTATTAGATCGAAACGGAGCCTGGGCCTTGCAGTGTACCGCGGTAGTGTACCTTCTTCCTTCTAAGAAATATAGTGCTTCTTTGAAACGAAGCTTATAACGGTTTTGGGGTGCCTGTCTCTTTGCTCGGGCATGATGATCTGTGGTCAATTGCAGCTGTGTACTTCTTTGGTGCCGAGTAGGCTTCTTTCTACAGCACGAACCAGTGCATAGGGGTTCCCATTTAGGATATGCGGTCAAGTAGATTTTATTTTTATATTTCTGTCAGTTGACGCACGGCGTAAAGCTCTACCCAACTGACGGCCCGAGGAAAAGTCGACTACGATAACTAGCCTTGTTTTGAACGCCTGTTATGAAGGTAAAGTGCGGTGGATTGTTTATGGTTGATTAAGAGTAATGATAATAAGACCTGCACCGTGAGAGCGCAAATCTCCGCCAACAGTGTTAACGCAAATTTCAAAATGGTCTTAAATCCATGATTTCTTTCGGATTTTGACCACAATTTAATCATCTGTTCCTAGCGACACTCCAAGCAGTTCCTGTTTATTTCATGACGATCCATTCTTAATTTATCGAGTTATATCGCTAAAAGACAGTTGACAGCGAGACGAATGCTTAAGTAGAGAAACGGACGGGAGAACATCTCACCAAACTTTAAAAATCACTTTCTCTTCCCATTCCTAAGAAATTCTTACAAATTTTTTGGTAATCCATCCGAAACTGTTTAAGTTACGTGGCTAAAGACAACAGAAAGAACAATAGAAAAACAAAAACCCCTACAACATAACCTCAATGGTGGAGGTAATAACAAAATTGCTCGAATAATACATTTAAGAATTATCTTGATAAACACTGGGAGCAACACCTTCCACAGCTACAAACTCCTCCTGCAGAAGTCAGAAACTCTTAGCAACTAGTGCTTCCGAGGCCAACGTAATTCTTTCATATTCCTACTACCTTAACATTTCCGAGCTCCACGGTTCTCCAGCAAGTAATCGTGCTTGCATGATTAATTCTTTGACTGGATTCATTCTCTTTTTCTTCTTTTCTTCTTAAGGTTTCTAAATAAATTTGACTGAATGAAAATAGCTCACAGAGGGCCGGAGCTTAAGTCTCGGCTGCTTCCTGGAAATAAGTCTCTTGGTCGATCTACTGCCACATATTTAATCTAAATAACATCGATTGACATGTGCTTAAGAAAGCCATATTTTGAATGTATACATATATATCTAAGTTTATAGGCGGCATTACTTAAATACCATTTGGCCCGTTATTCAATTTCACCAAAGCCTTTACTCATCATTACAACCAATTCCAGTAAAAGCGGATACAAACGTGTCATTTTACAGCGTAAGAAAATCTAGGCTGTTTACTTCCCTTCGCTGTCTTCCCCTCTATAGAGTTCCATTATCTATGTATTTCTCCAGCTTATTTTCATTCTAAGGAATCTGACTGCTGCTTTCCGCGCTTGCTTCATCTTCTATAAACAGCCTGGTTATACCCACTTTACCTGCCTGCTTTCATTCATCTAGTCTGGCTACTGAATTTCCCTTCATGCTTCCATATAATTAGGAACAGTCTGGTTGCCTAATTTCCAAGCTTGCTTTCAACCTGGTTATCCACTTCCTCTCTTTATTTTTGTCACTGAGTGACCTGACTATCTACTTCCTCTGTTTGTTTTCATTTTTACAGAACTTGGTTATTTACTCCCCCTGCTTGTTTCTATCTTTAATGAACCTGGTTATATTCTTATCCTACTTTTTCTATCTTTAAAGAACCTGACTTCTCGATCTCTCTGTCCCTCATGCACTGCTTGCTGCAATTTTTAAAGTGCCTGGTAATCTACTTACCTTGCTTGACTCAATTTCTTTAAAGCTGACATCTCACTTACCCTGCTCGTCTCCGTCTCCGAAAAGCCTGATTACCTACGTCCACTTCAGGTATCCAATGTCAAGGAATCTGGTGAGCCACTCTCCTCCGTATCTCTACCTAGACAGAGTCTATTACCTTTTCATGGCTTCCAGACAAGGACCATCGCAGACAGTCTCATTGCAGCAACGTTCTTGATTTTTTCCAACCAATTTTTCGCGAACGCTGGAGGACACCTCTTTGATGATTCATAAATTCCGACCATAAGTCACAGCCTCTTGTTCCAAGTCTAGCTGGACCATATCCGTTGCGAGATTTACGGGGAACTGAAAAGCTGAAGGCCAAAAAAGAATGCAACTCCGCAAGTTAAATCGTGAATTTCAAATGGCAGAGACCATTACTTAGCGTGATGCATCAACGTCAAACATTTACTATTCATTTACAAAGTAGGGAGAATACAAGATGTGTACGTGGATCTTGAGCTTTGCGTTAATAGCAGCGGCATTCAGATTTAACTACTTTTCCTCTTATCGGAAGCTATCATTAGAGTGAAGCGACAACCCTGCACGTAAGCTTCAGTCCAAGTAGCAAAATGCTGAACTTTCATCTGTGTTAATATCAGGCCTAAATCGTACGACTTGTGGTACCTTTCATGCTAACATTGGACTGAAGTGCCCAAATACAGTAGGCTAATTTTTTTTGTACATATGTCAATGTTACACCGCCTAGGTTAGAAGAAATTATGACTTTAGCCCATTTACTACAAGCGCTACCACGCGCCACAGTGCTTAGAAGCCATCCAGTGTTGTGTATGTGAATCAGCATGCATTTCATGGCAACATTAATTAAATGTTCAAACAATTCCATAAGAAATGGTATAAGTAGCAGAATACTAACCTTTCTTTTTCCATGAACCTGAATAGCGATAAACTAGGGTTTTTTCTGGGCTATCATCAGGCCCCAAGAGCACAAAACGATCTCTTTCATTTTTAATTACTAATATAAAGTCAAATAACATGAATTCCCACACTGTTCGGCATTAGCGTCATCAGACCCACCCAACAAAAATACAGCTATCTTCTCTATTGTCATTAGGCCCAAATAATAAGAAATTATACTTTTCTTCTATAAAACTTTCAAGTGCCACCAGTAAAAGCTAAAACTCTCCTCTACAGGAACAGCAGGCTCAAATAGCGAGAAAGTACAACTTTCCTCAACACTGACATCACACCCGAATAGCGAGAAACTACTACTTTCGTCTGCAATAACATCCGGCTCAAATAGAAAAAAAACTACGTACGACTTTCTTCTACAATAATACCAGGCTCCACACTGCCAAAAGCTCTGGGAGTCTGACCTTCAGCCGTACTTTTAACCTGTCCCTGGTGGCAATAAACCTTCCTTTCTTTGATGCTGCTCAGTAAGCATCGGATGCCCTCAGCTTATCAGGCGAATCATAACAGAGTAGCAGAGGACCTCGTCGTTTGAAATGAAACTCCATGTCCGCTTCTTTTGGCAGACGTATAAAGTGCGTCGGAATGTGCATTCATAATTTGGGCAGCAATAAAGCTACGGGGCAGAAAAAGAGGACAAAAGGATATTCGCAGCCGAGGCCTTTGAGGTCGCATGGTAGGAAGAGAGACACCAGTTTGCAACGCTTTTAAGTTTGCTTGATTTGGTTGCGTAGTGGGACGTTATTATTTTTTATTTTAGTTAAAGAATAAAAATTTGATGACGAAACATCTGTTTTGGTCTAGTAACCTAATACAACTAGTGTTTTACACTATTAAGCAGCCTAATGTCGCTAGGTAAATGGTATCTTATTTAGAAAATATAATATTTCTAATACAAAATAGCGTCTCATACCAAACAACCGCCCAGTTGGAATTAATGGTTACTATTATTTTAGATTATAGTGGTGTATGAGAGATTAAGGTCGATTATGGATGATGAAACAATATGACAGATATGTCGACCAAAACATAACGTTGATTTTAGTATATTTAGGTTGATATTGGTGGAGGCAATATTGGTTGTTTAAGGTTTGTCAGGAAACGAAGGTCGATGGTAGTACATGGATGTTTGAAGACTATACACATATGGTAGATGGTAGTGCATGGATGTTCGAAGACTATATGTGGTAGAGCATATGCTAGAGCATAACCAGGTAGGTTATCAACGATCAACCGATTTCCGTACGTACGATCATGAGTGGAATTCTTTCCATTATTTGGGAAGAATTTGTATGGTTGTCATGTATTATATTGTGGCTAAAATTTCCAACATAATCAACCAAAATAAGATTGCATGACTGTAATTTTGAATGCGAAACTCTTAAAAACATCATATTATAGTGCAAAAGTTGTGCAAATTTTCAGTTTTTTTCTTTCCTGTCGATGAATTGCAAAAAACTGCAGGGTATGCATGGATGCTAACTGCCTTGATGTTAGTTTTATCTACTGTTTCTAAATTTTACTAACGACTTACCACTTTAGCTTAGTTACCCATTATTTGTATTTATTTGCTATATCCCTTGTAAGACAGCATTGCAGTCTTTGATCAAATATTGCCATCTATTTTTGTGTTCATTCAGTTTATATCTGTGAACTGTCATAAACAAATTATTCTCATTAGCTTTATGGAAAACAATGTCAAATTCCATGATAAATTTGGCCTTACGTAACCTGACAACGGGTACGGCCAAAATTCATCTACTGACTTGTGACTTTCTCGGAACTGTGTCGTATAGCTGTATACCAGCTTAGCGTTGAAGTTGTATATAAACGTGCGATAACTGTGGACTGGTTCAAGCTCCTGCTTTATAGCATTTTCCTGTAGTTTAGAGCCTTTCACCATTCTGAGCTGCAAGCCTAACACGCACGCATAAATTACCTTTTTTTCGATAAGCAATTAGTCATCAGCAAACAAAGCAGGCTGAACACAGTCGATATTGGTCGTGAATGGTGTTTCTTACTGTTCACTATGGTAGATTATGGTTGTACAGCTAAAACCTTTATGGCTCTTATTGGGTATGAGTGGTTGGTAATATGATCGAAAATTGTGATATATCTCTACCATAAGGCACCTCATAAATGGGTGAATATGGTCGGATATATCGATAATAAACAACAAAGATGTCGACCATAATCATCCTGTAGATGTTCTACTATAATCACAACCGTTATTTCCGACCTGGTGAGTGTCATATATCATTGCATTACTTTCATATCAAGCGATCGATTACTTCTTATTAAAATTTCATATCAAGCAGCCGTATGCTTCTTACAAAAATTTCATTCACGCATAGTAATACTTCTCACAAAAATTAGATATGAAGCTGTAAAATGCTTCTTACTAAAATTTTATGTAAAGCAGTGTAATGCTTCTTGCTAAAACTTTATGTAAAAGAGCTTACTGATTCCTACTAAAATATGTAAAACAGCCTAGGGTAACATGTCTAGTACCCGTCAGCCATGCTAGTAGCCGTCCACTTGGCACTAAAAAACTTCATGTATGAAAACTAGCAGTGCTAGAAAGCCGTACATAGGCTCAAACTGTAGGCTAAGTAGTGCCGCAGAAGCCCTGAAAATGACGGGCGAAAAAATGAAACAATAAAAAATGGCGGTGGTTTTCACTTTTTTTTCACTAAAAACATGAAAAATGTGAAAACCACCACCATTTTTTATTGTTTTATTTTTTCGCCCGTCATTTTCAGGGATTGTTCGGCGCTACTTAGCCTACAGTTTAAGCCTATGTACGGCTTTCTAGCACTGCTAGTTTTCTCACAGGAAATTTTTTAGTGCCAAGTGGACGGCAACTAGCATAGTGGACGGGTACTAGCATGGCTGACGGGTACTAGACATGTTACCCTACTACTTCTTGCTAAAAATCCACTCAAGCAGTCGAATTTTTCATATACCAAAATTTCATTGCGAGCAGTGTCAGCATGTGACATTTCAGACCACCGAGCTAAAAAATTATGTTCTATATAAGGTCCACGTGTTTGAACGAAGCTTTCAGCTTTCATTGCTGCTCAAGCCCACTTCCAGATATTTTTTAGGATGCTTGAGCTTATGCATACCTTGTTCAAACACCTCTTTTCCAAAAGCCTGTATCTCAGACAAACGCCCAACTGAATGCGACGGAGTGTTCAAGATTATGCACGGATCAAACATAACTTAGTGCAAAGCCAGTCCCGCTTCAAACAAGTACCTTCTGCAAACACCCAAACAGTGCAACCGAGAGTGCTTGGGATTACGTGCAGCTAAAACTCGACTTTGCCGAAAGCCCCAAGCAGCCATTCTATGCAGAACAGGCAACGTCTCTCACAGTGTCTTGGACTCTCCAAACCTTAAGCTGAATATCTTCTGCCTCCATGGGATTTTCTTGGGACGACGGTGGCACCAACAGACCATTAGGACGAGACATTGTTTTAAGGCGGACACTAATGAGACATCCCATAGAGATATAACGCCAAGCCTCGCTGCAGATCTTTATTGTCATGATCCTAGTCTCTTACTCTCGCGTTAAGGCTAAACGAATGGGAGGCAGCAGGAAATCTTCCATTACTGCTGGGAGCTAGTAAAAAGGGTCCACGTCTGTCTTCACAACAGCAAAAATCTAATAAACATTAGTGGTTGTTTTTACTTGGTAAAAGAAACTAGGAAATGGAAGTTGTCTATTTTTCATTACCATCCTAATTTTGTAAACAGAATACGCTATCTTTCTTTTACTACCAGACCCTGTTTAGGCAACGGTAGTCGCTGTCTTTTCTTTACCGTTAGCATTTAGTGAACAAGAGTCTCCTTCTAGTTTCCTTGCCAGTAGAATTTAGTAAACAGGTGTCATCTTCTTTTCTTTACTACCAAAAGCTAGGGAAAGGGAATTGTTGCATTTATTATTACCGAGAGAATCTAGTACACAAAAGATTGCTTAAAGTCTTTCTTCTGGTTCCTAGAACTTTGATAATAGGAGAGCTCGTAGTATTTTCTTACTATTAGTTTCCAGTAAACAGACGCTTTCATGAAGTTTGCTTCCTACCTTCTTTTCTTCCGTCTTACTGCTTACTTGATTGTTCCTGTTACAGTAAAAGTAAAGTCAACTTGACCGCACTCTCAACTGGGAAACCCACGCGCACTGATGTGTCCTGCAGTTATATAGGCCCACTGGCCCCAGAGGAATAGTGTGGCTGTAATCGACCACTGGTCATCAAGAACTACGGCGGCATTGACGGAATGTTTAACGACCCGCGCCCCTACCCTCCTCATCTCTGCGGAAGGTAAGTGCCCCAACGGCAGCTGGGAATACCTACTGCTACCGAGTCAACACACTTAGATCAGCAAAGAGCTCGCATGCCTGGGCTGGTCTTGAACCTGCGATACAAGGGGCGTCAGTTCAGCACGCGTGCCTGAGGCTACCGTAGGTATGAGCTTTAGCAGGTATATTCCCTGCAGCCGAATAACATTCAGTCACATTCTTTCACCTTGTTTAGCGCTTCTATTGTAGTCATCCCCGTAATTCAGTCCACTTTCCTGCTTGCTTAACGTTTGCAGGAAGACATCAGGTTGGTGCAAAAGTAAAATGTCCGATTTCCAGTGTCAATTTTTCAAACTGAATTTATTTATTTTTTCATCCTCTTCTTTTACATATAAAGTAACACTGTGTTTAATCTGTATCATTTTCTTTGAAATTATCAAACGTTTGCCTATTATTTTCAAAAACTCTACCTCCATGTTTGCCCCATCTAACGGTCACGTAAGAGAACCCTTACTCGACGAACTTCATCAAAGTGTTGATGCAAGAGCGGCAGCAAAAAATCTATTCAGACCTCTTATGAGGGTGATGTAGTCCGTGGAAAAATTTGCAGGAGGTGGTTTTCTCGCTTCCGAAGTGGTGAGGGACTTGAATTTGGAAGAAAAGCAAAAAATATAAAAAACATTCCTGAGTATTGAAAGCTTGTGTTTTAAAGAACCCTACCAATACCACTAAGGAACATACAAAACACCTATACGTAGCCCATTTCCCCGTGGCACTATTTTATGCCATATATGTATATATATTTTAAATCGGGCTTTACTTGCGCACCAACCTGATATTATTGCACCCCAAAACCTCAGCAGCATGAGGTATTGCATCGCTCGTTACGTTAGCTGTACATGTATCCCTTGGGCACTGAGTCTACCCTCATGCTTGCATCAAGCTTTGTGCATCAAATGAATTCATTATTCTCGATTGAATCGTATGAAGGGATTCATGATTTTTCTCGTTTGAACCTTATGAGGGATTGCATCATGCTTAGCGCATCAGCTACTTCCATCACCGTGGCGACCGACCATCCTAGGGTCCCTTCTGCAGCATGCTTGGAGTATCAACTTGTTGACTTACTCTGGTCCAATCAACACGGCCGCGCTTTTGGTGTATCAATTTCATGCCCCTCTCGAGACTCACTCCCTCTCCAGCCCCCATCACGCGCTGTGTATGAGCAGCCGCCATTACCCGAGACTCAAAATATATGAGTACATATTTAACCTGTTTTAGTCATCAATAACGAAAACAGATTGCGCTGAATACTACCCGGTTTGATGGTAGCATCATTCTTTCATTGCGCTCATCGCATCAAATGCATCCATTATCCAAGATTCATCAACAAGAACACTCGGCCCATCAAAGGGCCCCTGGAGCTCAGTCTGCACACGCAAACAAGATATTGCGAACATTGTAGGGAGGCACCTCAAGATTGCGTAATTGAATGAAGCTCCTGAGAGGGGGGTGACTGCTTACAGATGAGAATTACGACTTTGATGTTTATTATCCCAGCCGTTGCGCCATAACGAGATTGGACGAGGCCAGGAACTTCAATTGTGAATTATTGCCGTGGCGTTGCAGAAGATGGAGGTCACTGATAGACGCGAGCGAGTGCTGGAGATCGCTGTTGCCGTGGCACTGTCCTCGTTAATCGAGAAGCACGTGACTTGTATTTGAACGAAAGCGTTAAAGGCAAAGGGAAGAGTCAACCTGATCGCCTGCCCCAACCCGAAAATTCAATTACACTGTTTCGTGCCGCAGATGAATGCCCTCCTCCAGGTCCTGAAGGACTCAATTGCTGCAGTCAAACGCCGATCAGCTGAGCAAAGCTTTTATGTAACGGAAGACATATCCTGAAAACGACTGTGACCGTTGCGCCGTCACCTGGGCTAGTTTGGTCAGCGCTTTTAAAGTGGATTTTGAATGCCAGAAACGGTGCAGCATCAGAGACATAACCTCCCTGCCAAGGAGGCGAACCGAAGATCTCTAGTACGCAAGCGCAGCACTTCATCATTTTACGGCAGCGAGTATGAAGCGACTGCTACAGAGCATCTGATTGAGAAGGTCACGGATACACTCGAGTAAGTGAAGCTGTCACTACACTCTCCATAAGGACTTTTTAGAATCGCTGCTGACTTTATACTGTGATCGTGACATACAAATACTTATTGCAGTTTTACATGGCGTAATAGCTGGTTATATAATGAGCTCTGTTTAATACGATACTTGACTCCGTTTCTCGCAAATCAAATGAACGTTTTGCATAGCAGTTTAATACCCCGTGTTCTTCGTAATATACCGAACCAGGGTTTTTTAGAAAGTGAAAAGCGTTCCCCACTGCCTTTTAATGGCTGTTTTTGTTTGCAACTTAACGAACTCTGTTTTCTGCCATTTATCAAACTGCACTTTTTATATAAATTTAGAGAACTCTGCTTCTTTTAATTTAGCAAACCGTGTTTCTTGAACTTTGTTAAACTGTGTAACATTTTTTATTTCAATTTCATAAAGTATGTTACCAGTAAATAATCGTGGTTTTTGTCGTGTAATATCAACAGCTCCGCTTTTGAAGAATTTGAAAACTTCAGTAGTCTTATATTCTATTGGGATTGCTTCCTATTTTATTCTCTAGGTTACTTTTATACTCTTTGACAGGGCACATGTATTTCCTACCGAACTCTACTTGCTAATTGAAGAAAAATCTCATGCAATATTTTCTATCTTATATTTAAATTGAAATCTTAGCTCATGTAGAAAGGCTTGCGCATTCGCTGCTTTGTCAATAAATTTATCATAAAGCCTCATTTAACTTGCACAAAAAATCTCCATAATCTCACAGGTATTCATTACTCAAATTGAAAACTATCATTTCTTCTTAGATGAATGTCGTCCTCGGAGCTGCTATAGTTTACTTAATTTTTAAACTCACCCTTGGCTTAGATGGATCTCCTCTTTAGCGCTACTTCGTATTGTAATAAATAAAAAACAGGAAATTAGCTGACAAGTATAACCTGGCTTGCGTATCTTTAGATGTAGCTACTGTAATAGGAATTGGAAAACAAAGTATTGCGAGAACTGAGTTGGAGATTGTATAAGGGAAGTAATTAATCGCTTTAGTAATCATACCTAGAATTGTGATTAAGCTGCTTTACTTGATCGAGTTCTTTTGGGCAGTAAAATTGAAATGAAAATAGTAACCTAGATTACAGGTATGCGCTCACTGGGCTTCTTGGTATTGTAGGAAAGCAAAACAAATCCTTAGCATAAATGCACTTCTAAGTCCCTCACAGGTATTGATTTATATTATAAAACATGAAAACAAGGTGTTAGATTACAAGTATATGCTCACTGGCACTGTTGGTTTCACATATTTATCCACAAATCACAACCCTCAGCCTCTTGAGGCGCCTTCAGGTTTCAGTCAAGAATTTAAGTACGTATATTTACTGCCAAGCTCAGATTCACGGCGCCGAGCACTTGAGTCGCAAGCGGCTTAGATTTCTATTCATAGATCTAGAAATACGATCCGTATGTCCTCAAATAGCTCGTACCCTCCCAAAGTACAGTTTAAATACCTACCTTCTTCGTCCCTAAATTGCGTCACATTCTTGTAAGATGAATCCCTGGCTCCTCGAAGATTTTATTGGCCTACGAAAACGTACTCTTGTAAGACGTGTTTAACAGAACGCAAATTCCTTCGGCTAGAATAGAGAGGAAGCGAGACACGGTAGGTCTCGATAACACATTTCAGTGTGTAAGTTGAGACGATCCTCCTCCGAGGTTCATTCACTGCAGGCGGCGTGAATTTCTGCTCTAAATTCACGATAAACTCGCTTTATTGAGGGCATTTTGCAAGCAAGATGAGACGATCTTCATTCAAGGACGCACTGCAAAGAACCTGAATTTCTGGTACGCAGTATTTCGAGGTAAGCTGGAATTGTTATGAGACGTTTTGCATGCGAGGCGAGACGAGACGACGCTTGTCCTCGATGTAAACGTGAACTTTTGCTGTATATATTCAAAACTGGATTCTTTAAAACGTATATTGCAAAAAGACTATGTTTCGTCAAGGTTTTTGCTCTGCGATCAGCTTGAATACTATCTGATACGTTCCTGATTTTACTTTTTTTTTACAATTCAAGAATTTAGCAAAATAGCACCTTGATTTTTCTCGTGCCTACAAACACTGCGAAGGTCGTGTAAATCACTCTATAAATTGCTAGTAAATTGTCTTTTTGCAGCTTATTAATTCGCTAAGAAGACGTTTATATCCTTTAACCCTTTCGACGCGATTGGGTTATATAGGTCTGAGTATTTTCATCTCATATCATGCATAAAGTTTTTTTTATGTATTTCACCAAAGGAGAGTTTGTTTCAAATATAAATGTGATATAGTTTTAGTTTTGAGCAGCTACTCACTCGTAATATCTATAATTTTTTTAGAAAATGAAAAAAATTATTCCTTCTAAATAAGTGTAGTGTTCTGTGCAATGGCCGTTTTCTTTGACGTTTTCATTAGCTACCCAAATAAGAAAAAAAGTATGTTTGGATGTACCTACAAACATTATATTTCTGAAATTTATTGGTGAGTTACATATATTCCTCTATCAACGACAATAGATTACTAACGGGACATGTATGTATGTATCAGTTAAAAAATTCGCAAAATTTATGGAAAGAAACACTGCTGGCCTTGTGAGAGCTTCCTATGCTATCCCAATCGACTCTAAAACATTGTTAGAGTGCTCCTGGATATCCGATTTGGTAGGAAAATTTCGCGTCGAAAGGATTAAGGTACCCACGCTGCAATTGACTTGAATGTTACGTTTTATATTGCTGATAAACTTTTTTTACATGCTAATAAATAAGCAACAAGACGCCATGCTCTTCTAAAGTGGGCGCCATACCTATATGCAGCGTAATTTTATCTTATAAATTCACAGTGCCGTGCAGTTATACAGTAAGGAAACATCATAATACTGTAAGACACACGCCCTGCAAATGTCGAGAACATCGTCTGCTATTTACCTGGTAAATTATCTTTTTTAACAAGCATTAATTAAGCAAGACGGCGCCATAATCCACTCACTCGCAAGCGCCGCAAACGTCGTGAATTTCGTCCTATAAATTCCTGATGAGCAGATCTTGAGCTTGCCAAAGGGCAGTAAATAGAAAAGTCCGAGCTCACTTGAGAAGCTGACGGCATTCGTGGCTCCGTTTCTTGGCCTTTGGGATTCTCTCGGGCGAAGGAAAGGGAAATATTTAGAAGAAAAAACGGCCTCAAGGAGGCCACTTGGACGGCCTTGGATGTCTACCGATGCTATTATTTCTGATACGCCGAGGCGCGCTCAGAAATGGCGAGACGTCGGGGTATAATGGCGGTACCGTCGGCCTGAGGCGAGAAGGTGAGAAAGAATTGGGAAAGGTGCGAGAAAAATAAAGTGGGAAGAGTTGAAGAGGAAACAGACTGTCGGCAAAAAAACTCTTGAGACGCGTCTAATTTGTATGAAAAATAAAACTGCGTCATAATGTTATCTATATAGTGAAATAATGTTGTTTCTTATGTACTCTGAAGGCGTATTTATAAACCTATTGTGTTCTCATTAAAAGTTCTTATTACTGCTGAAGAAATGCGAGTTTAATAATATGCGTTGAGCACTTGTTCTTAATGTTTTTTTCTGAGTGAATAATGACTTTTCCGAGTTTCTCAGGCATGGTAACAGATGTAACTTTTAAATAGTTGGGGTTCATTGTATTCTAACCCTAAGAGAATATTTAACCCTTCCAGAAGCTTGTTTACGGTTTTAATTTCTATGGCAGCAAAGAATTCTGTTTATGGTTTGAAAGTTTTATCCAAAAAATTATCTATAGGAGGCTGAGTTTTTTTAATGCAGTTTAAATAATTTTCTACCGAATTTCGATCTATAAACAACACTTTTGTAACCGCAATGAAGCACGTTAGCTACTAAAATTATATATTAGTCCCAATTTTTAGTGAAATTTAATGTTAAAGATGCCTGTTTACTGCTAAATCTTGAATAATGCTAATATTATCTTTAACTAGGTGCCTTTTAGAAGGTATAATATTTAATTTTCGCCACTATGAGTTCACCGTGCAATAGGGGTCAATCATGACCCCTTCATAGACTTTCAGGAGCTTTTGCTGTTTAAATTCTTTTAGGAGATCTTAGGGGCTTTTGCCAATACCATAATGGGAAAGGTATAGGAAAAGCTTATTGTTATTGAAAGATGCAAAAGACATAAACTGCTGAGAACGGTGAAAAGAAAAAGATATTTGGGAAACGTGCGTGTATCCCTGTTATACGTCTATTCTCTGGTGCTGGTGTCCCTGTCACACGTCTATCCTCTGGTGCGTGTGTCCCTGTCACACATCTATTCTCTGGTGCGTGCGTCCCTGTCACACGTCTATTCTCTGGTGCTGGTGTCCCTGTCACACGTCTATTCTCTGGTGCGTGTGTCCCTGTCACACGTCTATTCTCTGGTGCTGGTGTCCCTATCACACGTCTATTCTCTGGTGCTGGTG
>LQNS02278165.1:3813855-3826486 GCA_001587735.2 Parhyale hawaiensis
ATATTCACTAGACATGTGCCCAATAAGTGTGTTGCGCTTTTCAGGGTTTGTTTTTAGTTGAGAGAGAAAATTTTTATTTAGGCAATCCATTATTCAAATGTAAATGTCTCAATTGGAAACAATAAAAGTGTTAAAGTGTTAAACATTGACACACTGACCAAAAACTAAACAACTTCGCGTAAGATAAATTTTTATTCTTCATTTTATTTTAAAAATAAAACATGAACACCAGTGTATTAAACATTTCATCATTTATTAAGAAACGCACTATTGCGTTCCACCAAAGTGGTCAATTCACCCGGGAGTTTTTTTTATTGAGATCGGTATAGATTGTAGGACGATTCAAAGGATTATAGAATGGAAACTAGATAGCGAAGCCAGTTCATCTCGGGAAAGAGCGTAATTGATAATTTCCTACAGAGAGAGACCGGCATTTTGTTAAAAAGATTGATAAAGAAAAATCGACGTTCATCGGCATGACACATATCAAATTTGGGTTCATCATACTTATAACACAGTCACTAATAGAACCGTGCCCTAAAGAAATATGAGCTTACACAACTGCAGAGCTACCAAGAGGCCATTAGTGCCGGGGCTAATACGCAAAAAATCTCATGTTGTTCTGGAAAGAACATCTTTCCTGGACTCTCAATGAATGGAAGAAAGGAATAGGATGGGATGAGTCATGATTCACCCTGGGTCACAGCAACGGCGATGCTTGACATGGCCAGACTCCCACGACCTCAAGACCCTATTATTCATTGTCCCCACCCTTTAGGCTTCTGGAGGAAATGTAATGCTGTAAGTTTGTTTGTGTCTGGGATGGACTTGGACCCGTGACTCCTTGCATTGAAACAATAAAGTCACAGGACCACTAACAAGTTCTTAGTGGCCACGGTCACCCATCTACAAACTTTTATTTTCCCGATGGAAACGGCGTATTTCAAGATAGTTCATAAGGTCATTACTGTCCTAGACGGGTTTTCAGAATATGAAGGATCACTTAAACACATGAATAGACCTTGCAGTCTCAAGATTTGTACGCAATTAAGAATTCATTAATTTTCGAGATGGGGGATCAACGGCCATTCTGAATGCACATACTTCTCTTTGCATTTCCTTTATGCAGTACTTGCCAAGTCCGCTGCATGCGAGAGCAAAAATTCAGGAACTTTTCTACCTACCCGTCCGATAGCAATACTGCGGGCAGAGCTTCGGCTTGCCTATTAATATCATACCGTCCAAAAATTACTCAAGATATTGGCCGCCACAACAGTTTTCCCCACTCTAGCGAACGCCGATTGCAAAAATTTTGAATATCATTTTTAATTTCGAGTGAGCACAAATTGACGATAATGTAAACCTTAAGGGTTATTCAAACACCTTAAGCTGAAGTCACAGAAATATTTTGTTCTGACCAGGTGAAACGTTTCACTGTCTCGAACTTCGTGTGCAGCGGGCTGTATACACTAGTCGCTTTTTCTGCCGCATCAAATGTACCATCGGTTTATTCTGGGTAACTTTTATGTATTTCATTTTAGATAATCACCGATATAAGGCGTGCTTCGACACGGTCTGGGTTTTGAGAAAAGCGGCACTTAGTACATGACTCATTATTTTTATATTTACCTTAGCTGCTACAACCCAACTTTGAAATTTCTTTGCACTGTCACTTCTTTACCATATGTCAATTTAACCGCGAGTCACAGCAAATCAATAATATTTATTATTATTTTTTGTAGAAGTGCATACAACCGACAAGTAATTTCATTTTTATGCCACAGCCAATGATTAATATTTTTTTTGAAGAAACGTGTACAGCAAGCAAGGTATTTTATTCGTATGCCACAGGCAATGAACAATATTCACGTTGCTAATTCTCAGGTAATACAATTGGCGACTTTTTCCAAAATCAGAGATTGAATGAGTACGATATTTGTGGCAGTCAAGATTATTATTCAACAAGAGTACTAATGTACGTCAAAAATTTCGGGTAATAGTGTTTTACAGAATTCCAGATATCAACGGGTTCGATCACAGTCTGGACTTGGAGCAGAGTGACATGTGGTAGGTAAAAATACAGTTAGCAATAGTCTTAGTGGGTGCTGAAGTCTATTATATTTTTTACTTTACAGAATCGCAAACAATCGACGAGTTTGGCCACAGTCTGAGCTTGGAGAAGAGTGACATTGACTACATGCGCAGCGTGTTCATGGGTGTCGAGAACGGCGACATCGGCTTATTGAAAAGTCTTGGCATCAAGGATTCTGAACTTGGGGACGTTAAATTCTTCTTGGAGAAGCTCGTCAACACCGGCTTCCTTGACTAAAACAAGACTTTGTCTTACTTTTAATCTGGAGTTGTTGGGCACCTTCTTTTTTTGAAGTTGCCACCATTATGTGAGCTGACTTTGGAGTCGCATTTACTGTATGTACGGAAAACTTTTGGCTACCTTGATTAAAACATGACCTATTCTTACTTTCAGAACCTGGGTTTCTTGGGAATCTTATCTTAGAGCTGCCCCTATTGTATGAGGTGTCTTTGTGGAGTCGCATTTACGTACCGGAAGCTTTGACTTCGAACTACAACGTGATCTTGTCTTACTCTAACAAACAAGCGTTTCTTGGGCACCTAGTTTCTGAATTTGCCTTCACGATAAGAGCAATTTTTCAGATCGCATTTATGTGCCGAAGAGTCTTGTCTAGTTCTACTTACTCTAAGCTAATGGTCTGCATAAAGTCGTCTGTTTTCTTTTGTGTAGTGGAATGAGAGTGTTGTGTTCTCTATGTAGTTTGGGATTATAAAAGTATGGAAATATGTAAGGAAGGTGGCACTTCATATAGAGTTAATTTTGGCGATAGGCATAAGGCGACTTTGCTTCCATCGCTGTGTTTTCGAAATTACAACTTTTTAGTTTGGATGTCGAGGAAAAGAAGAAGCTGAGCGCTCATAGTCAAGCTTCTCTCAACTATAACTCCTCCTTGTATTTAATTTGAATTATGTGAATGGACATCTAACGAAAGTACGGTCGTATTGATGTTGTTAGTTGTTTTGAAAAGCCGAACTTGTTTCAAATAACTTTGAAATTGTCCTCAGACTCATCTCGGGAAACGACTTGAAAAGGACTAGAAAATATAAAATATTTGCATCGAGTTGCCGTCTCATTCACTTAGTGCACATCAGTTTCCTAGATTTACTGTAATAACAATTGAGTTCTACAGCACAAGAACTAGAGAAAAGGGTAGACGAAACTAAATCGACGTTCTTCCTGGTCTAAATTCGTAGATGGATGAATAATCCTAATTTTACATCAATCTCAAGAAGCTTCAACGGTAAATGTCGTCAAGCCGTGCAATGCCAAGAAATAAAAAAAGTAATTTTTATGGAAAATTTGCTAAGACAACAGTTAATTTTTCCTCGTAGTTCGGCTCGTGACGCAGAGGGGTGAAATTTTTCAACAAGTGGTGGATATTTGGGTGATAGCAGTCGTAATACTGAACCAGACTAGACCCATATCTAACCTCCTCGTTCATACGAGCGATTTGAGGTAGTATGTCTCTTGTACCATAGTAACGAAGTGGAATCAAAGGAGGAGGGCATTTTCAAAGGGCTTTGTTACATCCATAACCGCTGTTTATTTTTATTGCTTTAAGTAGATATTATATTTTCGGCGGCAAAAGAAGTAGTTCTGCATTCTTTACTTATTATCGAACTAGCTTATTTATTTATGTCCGTAAAGAAAAGCAGTTTCTAGTTTAAAGGCCTGAGTTCCGTTAAATAGAGCAGTATCTGTGAGAATAAATGTTCACCTCAGTGTATCTTTATAGATGTGGTGATGAAATACATCAGAATCTTTTAACTGTTTATCCTAACAGTTAATCTTGGTGGATTTGATTTCTTGTTTTTTGTTCAGTGTCCAAATCTCTCCCGTCTAGAAGAGATGCATTAAGCTTAAAAACCATAATAGTTCTGATCCCCTTACTAATGTAGTGTTTTGCTGTGCATTTGTGAGCCACAACGTAACCTTCTTTAAACCCTAGCATTTAAAAAGAGACTAACATGCAATGCTGTTGACGTGATCTGGAGTAGAAATTTGCAAGCATTCACAGATTTTATATATTACTAACAAAAGAGTCCAGAACGAGCTGCTCTTGCCATGATGTAGTGCAAAACTTTTAACTTTATCTAGTTTAAAATTCAAAGGAAATAAAAAAACACAATATGCTGTGCTATTGATAGGATCTTGTACAGATGTTTCGACCTTTTTCTTTTCTGGATTAACAAGCGTATGGAAGTTCTCAATACACGCAATGATCTATAAAGCATTTGGTGCAAAACTTTCGATTGAAATTTATTTTCTGCTTCAAAAATCTTACGGACGACCTCATAACATCCGCTACTTTTTCATGAGTGCAGATTTTTTTTTACATATCTTCTACTATGAAATTTGTAAGCTACTCAAAATCTTTGTTCGAAGTTTTTAAATTTCTAGGCGAGCTACAAGATCTAGTGCAATCATGTTAATTTTAATTTTTATTCCCGGCAGAAGATGGTTCTAGCGTAATGAAGCGCACATATTTTTTTAAGTTTTCATTTTCAGCCTTAGAAATTTTTCGGAACTCTACTTCCACTGGAAAACTCATTAAACTTTATCGACAGGACAGAGATGAAAGCCGTCTTTCATCTCTCCGGCTAATGATGAACAAGAATTCAATCCAGTAATTATGTTTTATCGCATAAATTCGTTTAAAGTTAAAAGATAAAAATCAGATTACTTGTACTAAGAATTTGTTGATCTAAAACGATTATTTTGTATCGTATTTGAGCTTCGAAACACAAAGTTTCGATTTTTGGAACTAATTCCCATGTACAACTGGAAGTATAAATTGCTCCACAGTTCCTAAAATTAAAAAAAAAATACCTTTTCGTTCAATATTACACTCTGATACATGCGAATAGTTGCAATACGCATTCAAGAGTTTTTTACACGACATTATTTGATATTTATAGAGACATACATAGGGATTGGCATCGAGCTAGAACTATCATAATCATTTCAAAAATATTGCTTTTTAAATTACTGATACCAACTCAAACTTATAATAAATACATACTAAACTATTAGAATAGAAAACTAATGGGTTGAGGGCTTAATAAGGACATAATTTTCACTTGCTGTTTTTATTAATAGTCCAAAGCAAAATGTAGTTAACTTTTCAGAATTGCCAAGCGTAGAGCAGTAATTAACAAGGGTGAAAATGGTCTAAAATTTGGTCACTTTTTCTCTTTACTGACAATTTTGCTACTGAAAAATAATATGAAAAATAATATGTGTTCTTGCCGATACGACAAAAATAGAGAGGGTATATTTTTTCTTCAAGGTAAATTTACTGATATTCACGGGGCTGTTACGAAACTATGAAAACAGTCAACCATTCATATATTCAAAGAATATAATAAGTTGTAGCTGCGATCAACGCCAGCATTGCATGTTCAGTCCCAGCCAGCACAACCTTCACCGCACAAGATTTGATGTAAAAATATCCCTGTAATTGCGTACCTATCTGTGTAGACGCTAGACAGCTTTGCTCCAAAATTATTTTTTTGGGTTTATTCTAACGAGTAAGTAATATAAAATTTATGCTGAAAGTAATACTAATCTCGTCGTTGTTCCGGACGTGAAACTTGCATTGTAAAATAGTTCGGCTGTTTCTGTAATTAATAGCAGCTAGTTAGAATAAACTGGCCAATTCTTTTGCAGCAGATTTATAAAGGCATAGGCTTTCTTTCTAACTACAGTTCGTAAACAATTGGATATTTCTTTAACTGCTGCTTATATAAAGCAACTGGTCATAGCATTAATTGTACATCGATGAGACAACTGTTGCTGTGGTGGGAGTTTATGAGGAAATTATTATTTCTCAAGCTGCAGAGAAGGAACAACTGCGTTATTTGTATATCTTTAAATTAACTGGGTATTTTCCTAGCTGCAGATCATGAAATTATTAGTTACTTTTTCTAACTGCGATATTGAAGCTTTTGAGGAATTTCAAAAGAGGATTGATGATAAACGGTGAAGTGTGAAACTTCAAAAGTAGAAATATGCAATGAACAACCATCTTCTTCACAAAGTAAATTAAATTACCAAGTCAGTAAATGAAATATCTTACTTTTTATAGCATGCCAAAAATAATAACGTATGTGGCAGCATCAACCACAAGGCAGTACCTTTAACAAATCTAGAACAATTTACTTGACTAAAGTGCATAACATCTTCCTCAAAATTGTTACGGTTGTTCAATTCACGTTTTAAAGCGAGCCTGCTTCACTCGACAAATGTTAATTCAAACCGTACCTAGGTCGACAGTGTCGTTGCTTCAATTACGGGACGAATATCCAGGTCTATCAGTCGTATCACGTCGCTATTAAATTTAACTTGCATTGCCACAAAGTAGCCAAATGATGAAATATACCTGCTATACACTACACACAACAAAAACCGCTCAGCGTACACAGTAAAGCCAGGTCCACACCTACGCAATAGGCGATGCAAGTCGATTTTGTGGAAGACATGTTGCTTGTGAACGATAGCAATGCACGGTGTGTCGTGCTATCTGGGTTGTGTCGGTGGGCACAATAAATTGCTCTGCCCAACGTGACAGTTTTTCGTGCAACAAATTTCTTGCGTCGCGCGTAACTTACTGCACTTGTGCGGCGCTGGACTTTGTGCTTCCATGCGACTTTGTTCCCAAGAATGTAAACATAATATGGGAGTATATCCATGGAATTTCTTGACAAATAACAGTTAATGAAGCAGTCTTGCTTTAGGACTTTGCTTTTGAGCGAGGATAAAATCTTTTAACCCTAGAACACTAAACCAGAGCGAAATGCCCTGATCTACTTCGGCGCGACTCGTGATTCCTAGTCCATGAGGTGCGACTCGTGATTCCCTAGTCCATGAGGTGCGACTCGTGATTCCCTAGTCCATGAGGTGCGACTCGTGATTCCCTAGTCCATGAGGTGCGACTCGTGATTCCCTAGTCCATGAGGTGCGGCCCGTGATTTCCTAGTCCATGAGGTGCGACTCGTGATTCCCTAGTCCATGAGGCGCGACTCGTGATTCCCTAGTCCATGAGGTGCGGCCCGTGATTTCCTAGTCCATGAGGTGCGATTCGAAAGTGATTCCCTAGACCATGAGGTGCGGCCCGTGATTTCCTAGTCCATGGGGTGCGACTCGATCGTGATTCCCTAGTCCATGAGGTGCGACTCGTGATTTCCTAGTCCGAGAGAAGCGACTCGTGATTCCCTCGTCCATGAGGAGCGACTCGTGATTCCCTAGTCCATGAGGAGCGACTCGTGATTCCCTACTCCGTGAGGAGCGACTCGCGATTTCCTAGTCCATGAGGAGCGACTCGTGATTCAAACACTCGGCGAAGCGATATTGGGCTGTCGTTTTCTATACATGCAGGACTATGTAAAAAATTCTGCAAGGAAGGTGCATGACTTTTTCTCGACTTGTAAATCTTCCAAATTGGATAAAAAAAAATAGCAATTTAAGCAAATCCCAGTAGCGGTAGACGACCATGACACCTTTTACCATCCTACTACTTACACACATTAACAGCAGCAGAAGCGCTTTAATAATTATGCAGCAATGACAGTGAATCCTTTCCTCTACCCATACGTCTATAAAAAACATAAATTTGATACACAAAGTGAGCCAACTGTGGCTCAAGTCAGAGACGAAGAGTTTTCCCCTCATTGGATGTTTGGCAATGACGAAAAGTTTGATACTTGTATTTTATGGACATTTTATAGAACTTAGAGCATTTCTTTCGGGGTATGTGCATGCTCATGTAAAGATGGTTAGTGTTCTAGCGTTAAGATGACCTCTAAAGCTGCTCTATAAAAATACAAATGAGGAACAGTATCAAAGTCCCTGTTCGTCTTTCTCATTATTACGCAAAAAACTCAAGTGAAGCAGCGCACTTCGACCGACGAAAAAGAGTAAACGAGCTGTAAAAAATTCGGTGAGAGCAAAAGAGAGCATTAACTTGTTTTCATTGTTGAAAACGATTCAACTTAGAAAGTCATCGGAGAGGAGCATCAGAACAATGTGCAGTAGCAGTAGATGAATGTTTAAATGAGGCTGACAGACTTCTAGTATCAGTAAAATGATTGACTATGACCTAGAATAGTCACATTCTATTAGCATAGAAGCAGTAGAAACTACACTAAGTATATCTTTAACTTGTTACTTGACCTTTAATAGATTTTTTGAAATAGTAGACATAATAATAGACCAGATGTTGTACTTATCCGATGATGAAAGGAAAAACAGAAACTCGTAGTATCCTTCGATAATTGAGATGAATGTTCTAAGCGACCGTGTATTCGATTTCTGAGAACTTCGATGATCGATACGTAACTAATATAATATTCAAATGGTTTTGTTCCTGAGGATTATTTTCAGAAGTATAAGTTTCTAAAAATTGTTCGGCAACAAAAAAAAAAAAAAAATCAGCATCATACATATGAGTCTACATCAACGATTTCGTAAATATATGAATAGTTGTTGATGTCCATTAGACAATTTCCGTAAGTCAGATGTTGCGGTAGCCTTAAATTACAGTAGGACTAAAGTCTTAGGCCATGAATGTTTCTGCAGTTAAATAATGCATAGCAAGAGTTGCAATAGTTGTTGTAGCCATGAACCATAAAGAATTCCAACTTTGAAAAACATCGACATCAAACTGCAAGATCCATGCAGTGCTAATTGTAGGTGAAAATTTATAATTTTCCCACATTTTTGTTAAAATCTTGAAGCGTTTTAACACATCTGTTCTGGAGACTTCGAGAACGTTTTGCAGTTTGAATTACTTATACATATTTATTTTTAATTTGACCGAGCCAATAACGTTGACAAAGTGTTCATATAGTCTATGACTATTTTTTCTTGGGTAGGAGTCGACTTTCAGTAACATCTCAATGAAAGAATGCTGCATTTAAAAAACAAGAATTTCGCATTGCATTCCCACTGTAAAATAAAAAGACACTATCCTTGTGCTGCGAGAATGTCCCAATGTATGAGAGGGTGCAAATTTGTTCCTTTTTTTCATTTGAATAATTCGCTTGAGAAGTTTAATAGTTATCTTTCATGATGCTAACTTAAACACCTAAATTTTCAATGTTTCTGCAGCCCATTAAATCAAGAATTTAATTATGAATGTTAAGAGTGAAGTACGGATAAAGCAGTCGAACGAGAACCGGTATGAGAATTTCTCTTACTTTTTCAACTTCCCATCTTCTTGAATATTCCTTTGAAATATCTGTGTTGGATAAAGGTAAAATCGAATTCACAGAGGTCACCCGAGTTGGATGACAGAGAGAAACTGTTTCTCCATCAAAATAGTGACCAAGAAAATTATTTTTTCTCAGTCACGATTAAGAAAAATTCTCTTTTATCTCAATCACATTTACGGACAGAAGAAGCTTTTGTCTTCAATCGAAATGCCGACGATAATTCAGTGCAGCTGTCAGCATAAAATGATCATCAGTAGTGAATTGATTTTGCAATAAATGGTTTAGGTAATCTCTCCTTTGCAGCAGATACAGTCCTTCTGAAGACGGCTGTCTGCTATCTAACATGCAGAATCTATAACTGCACTCCTTCCGTGGTGTTGCTAAGGCTGGTAAGAGTCTTAAAAGCTTCTTCCACATTAGCATTGGAAACCAGATAATGATGTTGAACTCTATGTATGTTGAGCTAAGACGAATAAAATTAGTTATTAGAGGGCACCCAACTTCCCTGCAATTTGATTTCCTTATTAATAATCGTCCCAAGTATCGATTGTCCTCGTGTGACAATCAATAGTTTTGCACAGAAAAATTATCTTGTTTTTGGAGGATTATCTTTGTGAAATTTGATCTAATTGTGATTTTGCACCATAAACTTTGGTCACACTAAACCTATTGGGCTGAGTTTTATTATCCCTAAGCGTTCTATTGATTTCTCCAAGTCAGTGCACCTAGCCGTCAAAAATGATGGCAAATATGAAACGTGGCAACCAAATAATAAAACAAGCAAACCCTGATGTACTCACTGCTGTGTAATGTTATTTACAGCACGCTGGAATGGGTATAGTGCCAAAGAAGGAAAATTGTATTACCGGTTATATGAAGTTATTCTAAGGTGTTTTTGACCGTGCCGAGAAGACTGGAGTGGATAATAATGCATCTCATCCCAGATGTCTTTTTACTCGTTAGCTCTTCTACGCCCATCGTACAGCTAAAAGAGGTAGTTTCAAGCTAATCTTATTGCTCTGTTGGTATCGGTACAACGTAGCGAACTCAAATAGAGACTCCCAGAACAAAGGAAATTCCTAAAACGTACACTGTATGATGTCAAGGTTCAGGACAGGGCTCAATGCAGTGGCCGAGATAGGAGAGGCAGCGAAAACTCGATGGATTTAATCATCTTAACTTGAAGACAAAAAGAGAATACTTGGCTTAAATTATAAAGGATCAATGCAAGCGAGGCGATAAACAGTAGAGCCCTTCGGACGGTCAGGCAGGTTCGTCAGCTGATCTCTGGAGCCCAGCTGGAGGAGACGTCTTCGCGGGGCGTTGAGAGGCGACGTCCCAACCCGGCCTCGGGTCCAGTTTCGGAGGTACACGCGGTGCTGGGGGAAGCACGGGAAGATTTAGCGAAGATCCAGTCCCGCTACCGCGTGGATTCAGCAAGGATAGGATGGCAGTAGATTCAGTAAGGAAGTACGAAGGATCCAGTAGAGAAGTATGACTGATCCAGTAAAGGAGTACGCCGGATCCAGTATGGAAGAACGACGGATCCAGTAGGAAAGTACGACGGATCCAGTAGAGAAGTACGCCGGATATAGTAGGGAAGTACGACGGATCCAGTAAGGAAGTATGACAGCTCCAATAGGAAAGCACAACGGGTCCAGCAAGGAAGCACGATAGATCCAGTAGGAGAGTTACAGCAGATCCAACAAGAAGTTCTAAGAGAGGTTAATCTTGGCTGCGCCTTGTTGTCGCTCCAGGACACACACCTGCAAGAAGGGGCACTCTAAGTACTGGCCGGAGCAGCCAATGGCAGCCCGGTACGGACTGAGACCATCGAGAAGGAGATCTCGTCGGCCTCGCATGGACTCACGAAGAGGTCCAGACCGGCTCAGGTTACAACGAAGGAAATTCTCCTAATTTAAAGCTTCCTACTCATAAGGTGTACTGTGATCTGAAGAGCGGAAGAAAAAGGGACGCAAAGGATGTTAGACGACGTGTGAACCATGCTCAACTCAGTAAACATGGTAATAGCTAGGAAGAAAAGAAGAGAAAGAAAGGATCAAAGGTTCATCAGCAGGAGTATGAAGATTTAAGAAGCAACGTGGGCTCGGAAGGCAACGCTCCGAATGCCCAGCCAGTGGCTACGGTAACTTAGATCACAGAGAAATGTATAAACTAAGAATGGTACGCAGCACTAGGAGGAGGTCTTCTATATTAAGAGAAAAAGCAAAAAAAAAAAGTTGCAGGACCAAGTCAGGAATTTTGAAGTCTTTGCACTTAGTCCTTAGTTCAAAATTGAACTTACTCGCTCAGGGGAACATAGAGCACCTGCAGCCAAAGCAAACCCTCAACCTCTCAGCACCACACACCCAGGCGAATTGCAGACCGGCACACAGGTGGATTCCTATGCATGGGGAGTTGCCAGTGTAGCGGTAATCTCTGATGAATAGTAGCAACAGCGGACACGTACCATACTGAGTTAGCAGCAAAGATGTGTAATTAGAACGCCTCATAGCGTAAGACCATCACCCGCAAAAAGTGCTGAGGCAGGAGTTACAAATTCAACGCCGCCATTTTTATGGGTAACCATCGACAAAATTTTTTGCATTCTTCACATCTAGGTCAACCCACCTGACTGCCTGAAAAAGATTTTGATGATGGCTCAACTCCTTCTACCTTCTTTGGTGGACAAACAAATATAGAACTGCAAGCGAAAACAGTTTCAGCACTCTTCGCTTCGCTCGCGGGTGGTAATAAACTAAACTGGTACTGCAAAAATCCTCAAGATGTGCAAGCTAAGCATCTCTTATCCCATATACTGTACCTTATGTGGCGGAAATCAATGGATGATGGAGTAATTCCACTCACCTACAAGCACGCGATTATTTCACCTATTCCTAAAGCTGGAAATAGCATGGATCCAGGGAACTATAGACCTGTCTCCCTTACTAGCCACGTAGTGAAGACGTTTGAAAGGGTCTTTAGGAAACACCTTGTACGTCATTCAGAAAGCAATAAGCTGCTTACATCAAATCAACATGGCTTTCGCCATAAACGTTCAACCAGTTCCCAGCTGCGTGAGCATTATGACTCTATTCTCGACCTACTATGCCAAGGTAAAAGTGTGGACGTAATATATTTAGATTTTGCCAAAGCATGCGATAAAGTAGACCATGGAATACTGCTACTCAAACTCTTCAACTTGGGCATTCGTGGAAAATGTCTTAAATGGATCGAAGCTTTTCTGACAAACCGAACCCAAAGTGTAATTATAAATAATAAAGTGTCTAAACGACAGCCGGTACTCAGTGGAGTCCCACAAGGCATC
>LQNS02278165.1:3895150-3908456 GCA_001587735.2 Parhyale hawaiensis
TATTTTAACCAAGCTTTCGACATTCGCTGAGAATGTCGAAAGCTTGGTTAAAATAAAATTCGTCGTCCAGAAGAAGTATTATTTTACGTTATTAAATACATGGAACCTGGATGTCCTTTATTCTCAACGATTAGACAACTCAAAAAGTTATGAGCAGATCTTCAAGAAAATTGCAGAAGGTGTTATGTAATACTATCAAAAGGCAAAAATGATTATATTTTGGTGTTGCTACAAAGAAAATCATGGGCTCAACACCCATTTGAATTTTTCGTTACAAATGCCTTGCTTGGCGGAGGTATGTGCTCTCAGAGTGCTCTAGTTTTTGTTGCTACAGGAGTCAAACTTAACATCCAGAGTTACATTTCTGATATATTGGAAGCAGAGCTGCTTCTCTGTACATGTGATCACTTTGGCGTTGCGCCTAGGATCTTTCAACAAGACTTTGCCTCATCACATAGTTCCAACGCTGGGTTCAGGCGCACTTCTCAGCGTTCCTGCTTAAAGAAGAATGGCCTTCAGGAGCCCGGATTTAAACCCGCTAGACTTTTCTGTGTTGTCGATCCTGAGTAGCAAGGTCTACAGAACTCCACATGATTCGCTTGATATCTTAAAAAGTCTAAGCTGCGTGAAGAATGGGCCTTGATTCAAGAAAGTGCTTCGTGCCAACTGTAAAATTTTCCAGAGTAGATTGAAATCCGTTGGAAAAAAAAGATGTCATAATGAATACCTGCTGTTCATTACTGGTAAAAACCTTGGCGATTTACTTTAATAAGTTTTTATTTTAGCTACTTTTTCATTGAGACACTTGATACAAGCGTTTGTTGTATATTACGGCGGGCCCTCTATGTATGCGAGTTGGGAACATGTACCAATTGTTGTAGAGGTTCATTAAGATTCTATTTCAATTATCTACCTGGTTTCTTGTGGCAGTCAACAGTAGTTTTCAAATCTAAATAATAAATGGATCGAGCTCAACCGTTCGGTGCTGTTTCCCTCACGCGTCGTGATGCAAGCGCTAAAGATAGGCCAAATAATGTGAGAGAACCCTGTTACTTGATTAGAATGCATGTCTCTACACTGTACTTGAGTGCTCTCATATGTTGCCGTAAGCTCCTTGGAACTTTACCTAATGATGCTGAGACCAGGAGAGCCAAACCGTAAAGACCCGATCTTGCTAGCGCAGAGGCATCTTTCTCGCACGCAGCAGCTCTACTCGGCCGCCGCACGACTCATGGAACGAAACGAGAGTGAAACTGTAACACGTTGACGTTAACTCTATCTCGGTATGCTCAAAGTATGTTTTTTCTATTAAGCCGCTCTATGTTACCCCCCCCCCTCCCCCGATCGGTGGAATACAAGCTAAAGATGAAAAATTGCAACCTTGAAGAAATAACTTTTTTTTTCGTAGAATGATGATATAATAATCCTACACTCAACTGCTTTACATTACAACCACAACAACGTATGTTGAGCACAAACTATCCGATTTCACAGTCATACTGATCTCATTATCCTCTGCTCTTCCCCTTATTTCCCTACTTGCTATTCTAATGTGCGTTGATCGTACGTGGGAATATCTTCGTGTTTGGACTCCACTTTTCTGTCGACATACTCAAGGTTCATTTTTTCTCCCTTCGTTAGATCGGCGTTGTAGTGGAAACGGACTCTCAAGCTATTCCCTTTAATAATGATAATTAACATTAATTAATAATAAAGGAGAGTGAAACTTTAATGAAGTGAAGGTATTGTGGTATAACGGCGGTATGCTTCTTCTACCCAATTGCTCTACAAAGTTGATCGCTCCACGACTCGTGGAACACAAGCTGATGGCGGAAAACGAGACCGAAGCCTCGTTATGCCGCTTCCGAGATTGCAGAAAAATTGCTCACAATTCTGCTGATTGGATAACAAGGTTTGCTTTTGTGTCGCGCCAGAATTGCTATGTCTCGACCGGGGAAGAGACAATGCCGCTACGATTTATCACGATTTAATTTCCGTGCTCCGTCGCTTCGATTTGCCGTCGAATTTTGTCTGCGTCGGCGTTGCTAACGCACACACTCGCTAGCTTTGTTAAATATTCCGACAGTGAATTGTAAAGCTGTTAAAAATATGGAATGTTGTTACTCTGCAGCGGGTCCTACGGCGCAGAATATTGTTACTGGCCCCGAGAAATTGTACACAGGGTTTCATCGATAGAGATTCAGTAGCTAAACGATTGTTCTGCGTCGGGAGCTACGCAGCACAGAAGGCTGTGGCTGAAAAACGAAAACTTGTTCTATAGAATCTGTTGCTGAAAATTGAATTCATAAAAACAATTGTTCTGTTCAGGGAGCAATTGAAAGTAGAGTGATATTAGGTACTGAAATTGCTAAACTGTTCTGTTAAATTTAGAAGGCACAAGAATAGGTGCGCCCCGGGAATAAGGTTGAGAAGGATGTTTTTGTCCTTTACATTTACGTCTAGTAGGTATAACAATATTTGTTGTGTGTGCCACTGGCTATAGAACACAGTATATCTTGTAGCAGAAGTCAAGGCCTATTTGCAATAAAATAATTTTTTGAGTCCCTGAAGAGAATACAATTGAGGTGACCGAGTAAGCACAAGAATAATAAAGAATCACATGGCTAAATGCAAGTAATTAAATGCAAAAACTGGTCTTTGTGGATAGCAAATAGTCAGCACTATATAAGATAGCAGAAAAGACTCGTTTTAGTTTGATGGAGATTAAATTAACAAACGTCTACCTCATCAAATTACTAACAGCGGGAGAAATCAGCTTCTATATTCATTAGTTTATCAGAAACTGTGCTCGTAGAATGCTTGTCTGTTAAAAAGATTACAGTAGTTGATAATTACTGTATATTAAAAAAAGTTGTTGAGGATAGAAATGCTACCACAAAAATAAAGGTCCTTTCTTAAAAAAATGTGACGCTGAGTTGTATTAAATATGTCGGAGAGAATAAAAATTAAGGCAGTAAATGCTTCCCTCGAGTCACTTACTGGCAGCAAATTCCAGCTGTAGGAGCCAAAACGTCAAGTTCTCTCCACAAAACGTCAAGTTCTCTCCACAAAACGTCAAGGTCTCTCCACAAAACGTCAAGTTCTCTCCACAAAACGTCAACTCCTTCATATCTGAACTATGCAGCAATATTCACAGGAATGGCACTATATATGACACCCTAAAATGAGCGCGGGGTAAAATATATACTTTCTACATCCCAACCAACGAGGGTAGATGGTGCCCAAGAGGGCCCCTCACTGCTTTTATTTTTGTAAATTGGAAGAAGGTGATGATCACTTCGGTTTAGCTGAGCTGCATCTGGGTACCAGGGGGGGGGGGCAATGTGACCCTGGTTACCGGACAAATTGTTATGTGGAAACCACGTGGGACCAACTAGACATAATCGCTAGTAGCCACAAAGGCTCAATTTAATATGAACCAAGTAACACATTGGGTATGTAGCAACCCATTGTGGCCGTGACAGCTACCAGTTTAAGCCACGTTTCCATCTAAATTCCACATGCATGTTATCTAACGTTGCTGCTCCGGTTAACAGGATAATATTGTTGCTTTACGGTAGTCACAGCCGTTACATTATCAGTGCTTATCATGGTTCTTAGTAGACGTTATATTTACTCTGGATGTTTTTTCAACGTCTTTAGTAACTCAAATAGAGTTCTCAAAATAATAAAGTCATTGGTTCTGAGCAACCTTGCGTTAGTTCTCAATAAGGCTGTTTGGGTTCTCAATAAAACTATTCATAGTTCTCAGCAAGCCTTGTATTAATTCTCAGTAAGCCTGTGTAGGGTTCTAAGTATCGCTGTTATAGCTTGTTAACAAGCCTATAATTGTATAAGTATTAGTTCTGAGTTACCATATAGTAGTGCTCATTATTCCTGTAATTGTTTCCAGTGGGCCTTGTGTTGGTCTTTATAAGCGTTGCAATAGTTCTCATAAATCCTTGCATAAATTGTTCATTGCCAGAATCTCAATAGTTCTCAGCAGGTCTTTCGTTAGTTCTCAATAAACCCTTGCATTAAAAAAATTTTTTAGCCCAAATCAGCTGAAGTTTTGACTGAAAATGATCCGAATATAAAGAAATGCTAGAAAAGAATACAGACTGCATACGCACAATTTTCTGAGATTCACAGGTAACTTGACACATCTCAGTAAAAATTGTCCAGCTGTGCGTGTGTACGGCAGAACCCCTCGGCCGCTCGATGCACAGCCCGTCACCCTCTCCCTCCCTCACTAACTTAACTGATGCGCTCGACCTTTGGCCTAAATTATGCCCTCGGTTACCGAGCGTGTGCCCCACTTCCAGTCTTACCCGTCAATATCGCAGGGGTGCGGTCGATCTCAGCCTCTACGCCCTCGCCGTAAAGACAAAGACAGCAAACCGGAGCGTGTGCACGGAAACCTCGCTGAGAAGAGACATAGTCGTGGTGTAAATGAAGTATAGTTCAGTGAAGGATGCGTCAAGTTCCTCCGCGTTTAAAATACTGTACCGACATAAAATGGGCTCTGTTGTTCAGTCGAAGATGTACGTACTATAAATTCAAGGTTCTCCGTTCATCTAAAGTGCTTCGACCGAAAATGTTTTTTTTTTCAGATTGATAAATATGTTAAGGAAAGATATGTTGATGCATATGAGAGGATGTTTCGAGGAAGGATGGGCCTAGCGTGTGAGAGAATGTATCGATTAAAGATTATTTTCTCCACGCGCATGAAAGAATGTGTAAAGATAATGTGTGTTACTGTATTTGCGACGATATGCCAAGGAAAGATATGCTCTTGAATATGAAGAAAAAGGTTCAGAGAAAGTTATATAAGTGCACTCCATTCAAAGGAGATTCGAGCGCCTTACGATCATATATGTCTGGAAAATTGTAGAAGAAATTACGCGAAAAAAGTTTGTTCTTTAAGATAAAAAACACCTGCTTTCTTATCACTAACGACGTAATATTTTAGCTACAAAGCAATAATAATGAATCGTAAAAGACACTGTTGTTCATCACACCGCTCTTGTTCATCTATTGATCATCACAAACGTTAATGTGCATTGACGCAAATTGAAACGACAAGGTAGTTTACAGTTAACTAATTTTGCTTAGTGGCAAACAACCATTTTTCTGTGTGTACTGTCAACGTCAGTGGACGAATCCAGGCCAGACACTCAGACCGTATTGGTCGCACCTGTGACGTGCGACTTCCGATCAAAACTGGTGGTGTCGCAATGGCCACAAGGTATTCTAATAGTTTCTCAGTTCAGGAGGCGAGATTATTCAACAAAATGCCACGTCACATCTGAAATCTCACCGGTACAGAGACTGCGAAATTTAAAAACTCACTGGATGAATACTAATTAATAGTGCCAGATAAACCTGTTGTCAGCGGCTACGTGAACTGTGGGGATAACTCGCTGTCAGCCATCCCGCTGGTCACGGACTGCAGCATCACCTCTGCGCAAGATGGGTAGCGTGCATAACGCCACCTGGACCTCGTCCGAAGTATCATCAAGGTATCAAGGTAAGGTATCTACCTATGCAACTGAAAAACTATATCAACGATAGATGTGTTCATGATATGGACAGAAATGTTCATGCATATGCAAGAATATGCTATGGAAAGATATAAATTTATGGGGTCACTGGGTCATGTAAAATAGCTGAATTTTGGGAAGCCCATAATGCTGGTATTTTGGAGTGTTTTGCAGACGATACTCATAAAGGCTACGTTGTTGGTATGCTTGATAATCTGGCTTTCTCTAATGAACAGAGTACCGCATGTGCAGTCGAGGTTTGTCAAGTGCAAAATAAGCTGAAGAAAAGCAAAGCGTCCGGTGCGGACTAAATACGTACCAGCTGAAGCCTATTAATTAATATAGCCTTCCTTGGCAATAACACTCCTTGCAATTTTTCTCACTAGGTGCTTTACTTTGGGTTTCCTCCCGAGTGACTTGATGAAGGTTATTATAACACCAACTGTAAAATCAAGCAAATGCGTGACAGACAAGGGCAATTATTGCCCCTTAGCAGTGGTTCCATCTCTTTTCAAAGTGGTAGAACTAGTGCTTGAGAGACGAATGTGGCCGTACATGATGAGTGCAGATAGCAAGTTTGGATTCAAAGCACAGCATTAAACAGAAAAGGCTCTATTTACACTCAAAAAGGTTATCATTCATTTCAGTGAGCATTTGATGTACCTGAGTTTTTCCGATGATGAAGCTGTATTTGACCGAGGTGATCATTAGTCTTTATTTAACTGTATGCTCCAGAAAGAAATACCCTCTTATATTGCTAAGACGCTACAACATTGGCTTAAGACGCAGATATACTTTGTGAAATGTGGAACAAAATTGTCAGCAGCCTTTGGCATAACTAACGGCATACGACAAGGAGGCTTCGTCTCCCCAACTCTCTTCAATATCCTCATTGATAGTGTCCACACCCAACTGAGCGCTGCTGGAATGGGTGCTATATTATTTGCAATGCAATAAAATAATACTTTTAGTTATGTTGATGACTTGGTTCTTGCCTCTCCCCATTCCAGTGGGCTGCAAAAACTACTCTCGGTTTGAGAGAATAAAGCTAGAAAACAGTGTATTGAATACGATGCTGTGAAAGCAATCTGCATGAACATTAGACGGAAGAGGAGTAACCTCCCCGCCGATAAAGTCTCTTGTCTCAGTGGTGTAGAACCCACTTATATCAATTGCTTATGTTACCTGGGTTATAAAATCACAATTACATGGAAAACTAGAACGCCTTGTGGCGTAAGACCATCACCCGCAGTGGAGGCATATTCAATGAAGTCATTTTTTATGGCCAACTAATCCTAGTTTCTCATATGGATGCTGTGTTTAATAAGGTTAGGACATAGCGCCCCGTTCACATCTCTTAAAATGAGCATAGGTAAAAATAGCACGCCTCGTGGCGTAAGACAATCTTCCGCGGTGGAGGCAAATTCAACGACGTCATTTTTGATGGCCAGCTTGGCCTAATCTTTTGGTATGGGTCACATCTATGTCAACCCACCAAAATCCCTACAAAACTTGTGAAGATTGCTCAATCTTTCAACCTGTTTCAGGTGGACAGAAAAATGTATATACATATCACACAGTTTCTCGTCCCGTCAACACCTAATATTATCCAGACAGGGGGCTCTTCGTCCGCCCTTGTGCTTAGGTAGAATAAATACAAAGAATCATCTAGAGATTACCACGCCGCCACTCTTACCACTAAGCCACAAACAGCTAAAAGCAACGCAAGCATGCAAGTCACTTGTGTTGCCCGCTGCATTAGTGCAAATATTCTTTGTATTTATTTTTTTTAAACACAACGGCGGACGGAGAGCCCCTTGTCTGGATAATAACAGGTGTTGTCGGGACGAGAAACTGTGAGATCTTTCAGTGTATTAATTAATCAGGGTAGACGGATGAGCTCCCTCATACACGTACGACTTTGCCTTAATATCTTTGCACTGATGCTGCGGGCAACACAAGTACCTTGCGTGCTTGCGTTGCTTTTAGCTGTTTGTGGCTTAGTTGTAAGAGTGGCGACGTGGTAATCTCTAGGCCCCCGGATCGAATCCTGACTCGATTCTTTGTATTTATTTATATATATTTACAAATGTATATACTTAAATCCTTAACGAAAACATTATCACCGCTCTCACATCGTTCGCGGGTGATAAAGAAATACGAAAGCTCAACGCAGTGGGTAACATGCGGTTCAGGAAATTTGGTCATGGCCTTGAAGAGGTCAAATGCCAGCTGATTCGAAGTTGTTGCTATCCCCAGGGCTGTAATTCGCTTTGGTCGAACTGTGAGTCGAAGTCTGTTAATAATGTCTATAATGACATATTTCGCCGACTGATGAATGTGCTGAGAACAACTAGTGCAAGTGCGATATTTTCTCAAAGGTAGGTGTATTAACTTCCTCAAGGTCAGAACAAAGAAATGCGCTCGCAGTCTCCAGATCAGGAGAGAAAAATCTGATAGTACCAAACCAATGGTAATACGTACAGGCCCTGGCTACAAACTATCCAAAACGCGCCGCCGATGGCAGCGCATACTGTTACCATACCGGAGCCAAAGAATGCGCAGGAATGTAGTGTCGGTTGCAATGAGTCTTACGCCGTGTTTGTGTCTAATGGAACTCTTATGATAAGCTGTGCCTTGTGTACCATGCCTCAATGTGTACCAAATAAAGTATGTTTATTTTAATTATAAAACACGTGCACCTTTGAAAGATCTACTATCCAATGCAAACATTTTCCCCATTGTATTGTTCCCATGTAATCAATATATAATAATCTACATTACCTGCCATCATACTCTGAGCACTTACGAATTTTGCCGTTAATAAGTTCCGTCTGATAAGCGACACCTCTCCTGCATTTATCAACGGCTTTGCCCTGAATCTTTTCAAGTCTTCAACTTAATGTTTTTACCTCATCATCGCGTCCTCTCCGTAATGCCTTTATTCTCTCTATTCTCTTTGTCGTTTTCCCCTTTAATACTCGTACATTCCCTTTCTGATATAAAGAATAACCTGTGTTTACCGCAGACCTCTATTCTCCTAGCCTTCCTTTTTTTAATCTATCGTCCCTTTTTCTTCAATATGTATGCACATACACCTCTTAAGACTCCATGGAAATATCATAATGAAGCTCTCTTTTTACATCCCTTAATCGCATAGATTCCTTTGCATTTCCTACCATTTCTTTCTTATCAGATTTCCCTCTTTCCTACGACACTATAACTGCCGTATATCCTAAACCCTCATTGCTGTTCTCTATACCCCATTTATTCTTTAATAGGATCATTCATTCAACCTGAGGTAAAATTTGAAAATTCCTGAAAATTCATCAAAAGTAGCTTTTATATACCAAATTCAAGCTGAAGACCACTACTTTAGGAATCTGAAAGTAAAACACAAAAATATTAAACCAGGTTTTTGTAACACTCTGTCAAATATGAACAATTTTGAAAATAAAACATATTACAGTCAGTAAAATGCAACAGATTCAACGCATAATTTTCCATAGTACTAGGTAAACATTACGCTTCAAAACTGTGTAACATAGTGATTGCGCTTGGAAGCCAATTACAAATTTTGAATAGTCAGTTGAAAAAATTATTACCGTGGTATGTCATATATATTGCGCTTTCATATATAAAATATAATTGCTAAAATGCGTAATAAGACCCTAGGACTACCTAAAGATTGTTTAATTGCTTCATTTATATTATGTATAGTTCGTAAGAAATTTGCAGTGTTACGATCGTCACGGCGCGTCTTTGGTTTCTGAGGGAAAATGGTAATTTCACCTAACAAAACCTATGCACATTTGGACAGCCTAATCCTTTATCTATAACTCCCATATAAAGTATTCAGATATCTATGCGTACTTTCAGAGAGTTTTGCTCTTTTGTAGCACTAGGTCGGACTCAAAGTTGCATCTGTGTAACAATCGTCTCGGCCATTTTAAAAGTGAATAGCTAAAACAACAATAATGATCACAGCAAGTTGGGGATAGTTCCATTAGCATTATTCGACACTGGTATTATTATGGTAAAAACGATATCAGGCTAATCATACAATTTTTAAAGTTAAAGGCTGAAGTTTAGCAATAAGAATGCCCCGAATGTAACGATCGTCACTGTGGAATGACCCTATATGTTTTACACTTTTATCCAGTTTCGTCTTTAGAACTATCCCTCGTTCGAACAACACAACTTTTCCATTCTGTAAGCACTCATACCCATGCTTTTTATCTATTGAAGTCCCATACATTTTCATCTACTTTCCCCTAAACAAATTTTACTCTCACAGGCAGCTTACGTCTTGCATACCACAAGCCCTCATCCCCATTCCCTTTATCTTTTCAACTTAACGTTTCCATTCATTTTCCCCTAAACAGATTTCCCTCTCATAGGCACCATTCGTCTTGCATACCCCAAGCCCTCGTCCCCATTCCCTTTATAACTTTACCTGAGCCCACCCAGTGTTTACCCTTAGCAGGCGCCCTCCGCTCCGACAATAGGACATAAATTATGTCTCGCCGTGACTTACGACTCACTGGGCCATAGACTCTGGGCCCCAAACACGTTCGTGACACGCTCAAATTTACGACACTCTTGCTTTCATGGAGGAAACAACTTACTCCACAGGACTTGGTCCCGCGCAGACAGGCCAGCCCCTGGATCTTGATCATGGCTTGCGCTACTAAGAAGTAATATTCTTTGTGGTAACTGGATAAATTTTGCTAATGCTGTCAGCATTCAATTCAGTTTAAAACGAGCGTTATTGTGCAGTAAAGTCGTTGAAGTTAACAAAAATGAACGCTTTAGGGTGCAGTTTCTAATATTTGAGTATATTTTTATTACCAAGCCATGTAATCATGCTTATTGAACAACTTCTGAAACTGTCATCTGCATTCAACAATTTTTTTTTTTTTAGGGAGCGCTGCAGCAGAATAAAATTCCCTGGTCTCTTTAATTTTATTTAAAGGCGTCTGCGTTCATATATTGCATACATATCCCCTATTCTAAGTATTAAAGGAATCAACAGCTGTTACAATTCACTAACTATTGGAATCTGTGGAAATGCCGCTGAACAGTAACATGCTATTGAATGAGATCTCAGACCCGTATCATCTTAATGATCCCTTATCTAATACTAAAGGAACCTGTGAAAATTCTACAAAAAAAAAAAATTTTTTCTCAATTGTGATGCCCTAGGACACGTATCATGCATACGAAGGTAGAAAACTGTGTCAAGTCAGACAGTGAATCGTCTACCTTATGCCTGCGAGAAGCAGTAGCTGAAATTTGAACTTTACTCCTCCTATTGATCCCGTCCCAGGTCGTATCCAGGATACCTCGAGGATGCTCTAATTTCCCTTCCCCCATCTAATACTGATGAAAGCGTCACGGTCGTACTAAGTCACTAACTAAAGTAACAAAGGAATTAAAAGACTGACAAGCAGAATTATAACATAGACTACTGTGCCCGCGCTGTCATTTAATGACAGCGAATAATATGTGTTGATCCTTCTTCATTAACCATGCTTTCCTTCATACAATTGCCAATTTTAAAGATCATCCAGATAAGGGTTCACGGCATCCTAATTACCATAATTACTGAGCAACAAAACTCTTATTTTCTGACATGAAAATATTTCATTACTTTTGCAGTCAGTTCAGCAACACTGAAAAGAATAGATTCGATTTAGTATCATAGATACCCTAGAGTGTCATATTTGTCCGATAGTATTTTTGGTTATTGAAAGATGTTTCGTCGACAATTGCATCAAAGTTGGAAGAATAGCCGATGCAGCGAAATCATCTGTGGGAAGAAACTACGAATCAAGATGCATGAGAGTGCCAATGGAAGCTTCAGATATATTCAGTGCTGCGATTTCAACTTTGGCAATGCAAGAAGTGCATTCAGACTTGAGGCCGGCTGATACTTTGCTATAGATTCGATGTATGGAGAAGGTAATACTCGCACGAATCAGACTAAGCCTGCGATATCTTCATTTTTGAATTTCAACTTTCCCTAATTAAGATACGGTTGCTATCTTCTGCAACCCGGTCTATTTTCTACCTATCAGTTTTCAATGGAGCTTGAGAGGACGACTAGAGCCTCCAACCTGAGCTAATTTCCGTCTATCTGTTTTGTTAAGGCGTGGCAGAAAAAGGATAAACAAAGAGATAAATACACGTCGGTCTTTATTATATTGTAAATTATGTAAGTGCACGCTCAATGCATGCTTTAATTTAGCTTATTATCCCTTATGACGAACATTATTCAATGCGTACTACTTATGGAGGAGCAAGCCTAAGCTCTCTCTGGGCGAGTCACGTGACCGGAGTTGGCGTTTGGAGTCCATAAACTGGCTGAACTGCTCGCATGCAGTGGGACGAAGGCCGTGGTCAGCACATATAATTTAGGAAGATACAGACAGGCAGCTCTCCAATATTTTTGCAAGAAAATCGTGTTTGAAGTGCCTACCAGTGTTCACTCTGTTACTTTCATCATAAGTTGGTATACAGGATACAAGTTTCCTTTACGTACTTCCATCCTCTGGGAATTTCGCAGATGGTTATTGGCTAGAAAAATTTGAGCTGAAGACTCCTACATATACAGGCTGCGTGAGGCATTGCCGCTCTCCGATTGGATCAGCCACTCAGCCAGTTCAAGGGAAAGGTTTACACGAAATGCTCCCGTAGGGTAAATACAGAGGGTGCGCTCCCTCCTCCCTATAAGAACCTCCTTGCTTCATGCACTACTGAATTGTTCAGTATTGCAGTATTCTGGGAACTCTCTCCTATTTATAAGCGAATATGCTTTGCGTCGCTTGCTTTGTCACACACATACCCATACACAAAGTCGTGGGTAGAGCAAACACTGCTTGTGCTTGCTTTGTTCTTGAGTCATGTTGGCTTAGAGGCCCCTTGTTTTCATTGTAATCTATGGTTCCCCAGCTTAGGGTTAATATATGTATACGCTTGCATCAATATATATCAGGCACGTAGGATTCACCAGGGTAGGTATTATCGAAACATTTGTGAACATTAAGAAAAAAATTCAAATAATGAAAGAATCTACTGCGTAACAAGCCTACTAACATTCGTAATTAAATCTCATTTTATTGAGATTTTCTCAAAGAAGCAAAATGTAACCACTAATATCTACTTTAAGAATGAGCTTATTATGTATATATATTTATTGATATTTGTCACGTAACGCACTGAATGAAGAAATTCAAGCCTTGAAAATTTATGCCACCCTGTCTATGATACGAGGTGATGCATTCGGGCAAACCAAGGGTCGCCTTATTAACGATTACTCATGACCTGAGCTCGCCTGCACGGCGTGTTTGTACACGTCAGAGGTGATACCGGAAATGCCACGCGACTGGGCCATATATATATATATAATAATAAGAATATTCACTTTCTTCAAGCAGACTGTTGAATTTTCATTTGAGAAGCCCTCTGAAGAGTAAAACACAGAACACAACGGGATTTTTCGTAAAGCATATGAATTTTCTCCTGTCATTTAATGATGGGTCGGGCCACTAGTATACTAGACTACCTAGCTGTCTAAACTGACAGGAATAATTTCGCAATGAAAATTATTTGTTGCTCTTGCTTATGGTGCGGTTTTTGTAGCAAAAATTTATGCGTCATACTTGTAGGCTTGATTTTTCATTAAAGTGACGAATGCCGCACCGTCATGAGTTTGCGAGAGCAAAATTTCCCCGCTGTAAGTAGAAGCCCGAATATCAGTT
>LQNS02278165.1:3908479-3944141 GCA_001587735.2 Parhyale hawaiensis
GCTTATGGTGCGGTTTTTGTAGCAAAAATTTATGCGTCATACTTGTAGGCTTGATTTTTCATTAAAGTGACGAATGCCGCACCGTCATGAGTTTGCGAGAGCAAAATTTCCCCGCTGTAAGTAGAAGCCCGAATATCAGTTGTGAAATTGTTGAAAGTCATTCAGCATCAGCAAAATATAGTTTACTTGATGGAATTTACCGGAAATGCTCAGAGCTCGATGCTTTGTATTTACTCTATTAAAACACAAGAGTGGACGGATGAGCCCCCTGTCTGGATAATTCCGGGTGTTGACGGGACGAGAAACTGTAAGATCTTTCAGGTTATTAACTTTTCAGGGTAGATGGATGAGCTCCCTCATATACACGTACGGCTCTGCCTCAATATGTTCCCCAGAATGTAGAGGACAGCACAAGCACATCGTGTGCTTGCATTTTTTTTAGCTACTTTAGCTTACTGGTAGAGTATCGGCGTGATAATCTCTAGGTCCCCAGATCGAGTCCCGGTGGACGGATGATCCCACTGTCTGGATAATTCCGGGTGTTTTTTTGACGGGACGAGAAACTGTAATACATGTATACTCTATGTAAACATATGTAAACATGTGTAAACACACATACGTATACAATATATTACTTGCATGGAGTACACACATACTCACACTCCTACACATCCGTAGATACTCAATCCCGAGTCATTACATACCAAGCCCAACACCGATTGTTATGCATAGCGAAAATTCCGCTACGCATATCCCCTGCATGTTCTACCTGCTTATTTGTCAGGCTTACGTCACTAATCTTCGGCGTGCGCAGCACAGGCTTGAATTATTGACGCTGTGCACTCACACACTGATGCTCGTGTAAACAAAGTTAACAAAAAATGAACAGCACCAAAGCTACTCGGTCTTTGAACTTCAGCCTGGCTTACTCAGAATTTCATTCACTGTTTGTTTGTGTATTACGGCGGCAACACCCCTACCTCCCTCCCAACGAACGCCACCGCCCTCGCAACACACCGGCTCACCCCCTGAAACTAGGCATACGAAGAACATACTGTTAGAACATGTAAATAGTTTCTAAAATCACAAACACGAGGAATAAGCTAAACCAGCTGAATGTCTTAGGAAAATAACGCCTTTGGGGATCAAACATCTTTGTCATTCCCAAGACGTAAATAATGTAGTATACCTTAGATAGGTCAGTAGTGTTCAACAGTCTATGCTTATTCTTCAAAGGGTTGTTATCTACGGCTCGTCCCAAAGTTATTACCGTTGACAATGCTACTTATGTACTTTTCGGGACACCTTGTATACGCAGGGGCCCTGAGCCTCTTCCATCCTACACTCCCAATACTTTTTAGGGTATAAGTAACCCTTAAAATACATTATAGAAAAGGTGAATCAAGTGGTAAATTAAGGTAAAACAAAGTGATCGGGAGACCATATCGTTGCTCTGATGGGGAAAACTGGGTTCAGTAACCTTTCTCAGTTTTCACTGAATGACAAAATACAAAACGACGAATTTTCTACGAAATCATTTCAGTGCTGCACTTCATGAGAAGACAGAGTACATGCAGTAATTATGAATTCTATACTTTTTTTCTTTATTAACTTATGATGTACTGTCTTTGTAATTAGTCGATTGTCACCTTGGGAAAATGACTTCAATATCGGGTTCCTAGGGTCATTTTCTATCGAGGATACGTGAAGATGATAGGTAAAAAATTTAGAAGTAACATTATGCGAGCATAAAACCAGTCTAAAGAGTCTCTATAAATGCTGAAAAGTTAATGAATATAAACTTTGCACCTCTATTGTTCTCTCACAGAAAATGCTAACAAGTTAAAACAAGTATTTACACAATATATACACAGCTGGCACAGAGAACAAGCCCTTCAAAAGTAATAGTAACTTTTTGGGCACACAGCATTAACTAGATCCATTTGTTTAAACGTTTAAACAATCGTCCTTATATTTGCGATTAAAAACCTCATCAGACATTGGCAGAACGAACGATTCAAGTAAATTATTGTAAGCATACACAGCTTTAAAAATAGTGAAACGCTTTTCAACTTCTAGGTAACTAACTAACTATAACTAACTGTTGGCAAGTTTAGTCTACTATTTCTAGTGTAGTAATGATCATCGGGAATCAGAGGTAGTATATGATTTTCAAATATGTCTCGTTCAGAGGCAAACGCATTTCTCAAGAATTTTAGAAAAAATAGTTATAAATGTCCTGGAATTTTAGCACTTTTAGCTTTCGGTACATCATATTTGTTGCGATGATTGGTATATTATTAGCGTCTCTCTTGACATTCAGAATTACTCGTAATGTTTCATTCATAATGGTGCTTATCTTCCGCGTCAAGTGTGACGTGGCACCATCCCATATAACAATCGCATAAATGATGTGAGAATATATCAGCGAATAATACAATGACAACAAAGAGTCTCTTGCATAGGTACCTTGCAACCGAATAAATAGCACCCTTGGCTTTATGTAGTTCCATGCATAATTCTTTGATATGAGTAGCATATGATAATTTATCATCTATTATCAAACCTAAATATCTATATGAATTGACCCATTGAAATTCAGTACCATTCAAGTAAATAACAGGCAATTCAGGGATCGGTCTGGGGCTAAATACCATCAACTTAGTCTTTCTAGCGTTTGGAATCAGACGATTTTTATGAAGCCAGCCTAATAAAAGATCAATAAATTGCACAGTTTTCTCTATTACACTATCAAAAAATACATCATTTATGTAAAATATAGTATCATCTGCAAACAATTTTGTTTTCACATCATTAAAAAATACAATACCATTAACAAAAACATTGAACAGTAAAGGCCCTAAGACAGATCCTTGAGGTACACCTAGTTTTACGTTTTGCACGGAAGACTGAACATTGTCGATATCAACAAATTGCGCGCGATCCGATCAATAACTAGTAATAAAGCTGAGTATATTTCTCCTTACACCATAATGTTCCAACTTCATCATCAAGATCTCCTTATTAACCGTGTCGAATGCCTTTTGCAAATCAAGAAACAGACAAATTGTGAATGTTTTATGTCTGGAAGCCTGTAGCAAATCCCCAACAAAATGGTAGCACAAAATTGAAAATTGCCACAGTAGTATTTGTACCTCTTCTGAACCCATACTGAGCATTAGCTAAAACCCTATTCTTATCAAGAAATGATGCCAATCGAGTGTGGATTACTTTTTCAAATATCTTGTTAAATAGAGGCAGGGTGGATATTGGCCTGAAGTTAGATGGGTCATTGCGACACCCTGACTTATAAATCGGGATTACTCGGGCAACCTTCAAAATGCTAGGGTAAATGCCTTCCAACACACACTTGTTGAAAATCGAACATAGGTAAGTTACAAAGTATGGCTACATAGACAGCAAGTGTCGAGGTTATATTTCATTTTTATGTAATCGATCTGCTTTCATAGAGAGTACAACATTAATTATTTCGTTATCCGTAATTGGTAAAAAGTCAAAACTAGGATTAATACGAGGACTAGAAATGGTATTTTGCACGTTATAATCAGGAAGATTTTGTACTAGGTTATTTGCAACAGAGGTAAAGAGGGTGTTAAAATGATTCACCGGCCTATCGCTTCTTAAAATTTCACCATTAACCATTCTGAAACACTAGTATGGGAATTACGGTTTAGCAGTTCGTTATCATTTTCCATGACTTCTTTGAGCCACCATCACCATGTTTGATTAGATTTCGGTAATATATTTTTTAATAAGTCTAATTGATGAACTTAGGATATTTTTGTAGGTGATATATGAATTTCGGTGGATAATATTGTAGCGGTAGAGCTTGAAGAGCTTATGATTTTTCGTAATAAGGATCTTGACATCTTTCGTTATCCAGCGAGCAGTTGGTCTACGTGGTTGAACATTCTTGAAAGGAAATAATTCAAAATAAATATTGTAAAGTCTGGTAAGTAAAGCAGATAGCTCAACAGATGGGTGACCTAAGCATTCATTAGGGCAGTTTAGTTGCGAAACTCGATTTATAAACTGATTGATAGAGTCGGCATTGTAAAAATGACGAGTAGTTCGTAGGTTGTTGCTTTTAACCTCATCCTGCTTAAAAACTATTTATATAGGGAGATGATCCGCAATTTCAAAGTCAACAACACCTGAATGCAGTGCCCCTCCAAAGACTGAATTACACCAAATCTGGTCTAGAAGCGAGTATTTTGTTATCACGTTCTCAGGAGAAAGTCTTGTGGGGAGATCAATTAGCGGGAAGAATCCATGCTCGCATAAAGTTCCAGTAAATTTCCTTATGGAGTTCAAGCTCAGGGGATTGAAAAGGTTAGCATTAAAATCACCACAAAGTATTGTCGGAATGTTACGAGAAGCATTCGGGAAAAAGTCGTGGCGTAAATAACTACTTAAGTCAATTTAATTCGATATTGGAGGGCAATAAAAGCGCGATAAGTGTAATTTAACATTTTGAGATGATAATTCCAATGTGACAACTTCAACAGTCTCGTTAACCTGGGATTGGTTATAAGCCATACTCGCAGACCATTTTGACAGGACATAAACTGAGATACCTCCTCCCATTCTATTGCGGTATCTACTGAACTTGTTGTAGTCATTGATATGAAAAGTAACATCAATATCTTCCGTAAGCCAAGTTTTCGTGAGTGCAATCACATCATAGTTACTTCTCATTAATGACAGCATGATCTGCAGGACAGAAAATTTCTCCTTAAACTACGTACGTTAATTACTGAAACAGAAAAGGACTTATTTGATACATACGAAGTTAATTCCTGCAGCGATGTGCTCCTGCAGGGATAATTCGGCACATCATCGTCAAATTCGTCCCTGATGTTAAATCTTGGCTCCTCCATCTCTACTCATTTAGAGAAGTAATATTTACCTACAGTAAAGCTTAACTGTATTTCTCCCAAACCTTTTGTTACCGATAAAAAATATCAAATAACATGTAGATGGTCAGGATCGCTCTGTCGAGCCCCTATAATTATTGTATACCTTCGTCTTGTATTAACTCTTAGTGTTTATTCCCCACATTCGTGGATGTTGCAGTCAACGCGCTTCGTAAGAAAAATGAAGTACAACTAAAGTGTGAAAACGTGTTTCTCCGCAATAATTTCCGTTCCTTAAGCCCCTTGTTTTCCCCTTGCTCTCCCCTCGCTCTTGACATATTTCCCCGCGATGCATTAATTCTGCCTCAAGGAAACCTAGACAAGTTTCAACTTTTTACTGGGACGGAAGAGCCCCAGTTTTGCTGAGTGCGTTACTTCGACGTCTAACGAGGAAGAAAAACGCCCTTGTTTTCAAGCTCAAAGTTAGTTTGAAACTTGAGCTGTCCCGTGTTTCCGGCACCGTAGTCGTGGGGGCTCCCGGCCGGACCAGGTATTTTCTTCCCTCAAATCCAAATTTTGAGGGCAGACGGCAGGTTTTGCTCGAATTTATTCTTGCGTTTGTATTCAGTAATGAAATGTTCGCCGTACTCTGTTTCAGACGCAATTTAGATTTTGGCTTTCGAGGTGGAACGTGAAATGCTGAACATGTTCTGCGTTGACTGTCATTTATGTTTTGTTTTTGCAACAGAACATGAAATGCTGAACATGTTCTGCCGTGACTGCAGGTTAGATTATTTGTAGTTGAAGTAGAGATCGAAATATTCCAAATGCTCTGCGTTAGATGTGAATATTTATGGCTGGGTTGGAATTGAAGGGTTCACAATAGTTTGCATAGGCAGTAATTTTTGCTTACCAGCTTGCGATGGGAAATAAAATATTCACCATATTTTTCGTTTGATAATTTTTCTTGTCTATTTTGTATTCAGCCTGAAGTTTCAGCCGGCGATTCATAAAACACTAGAGTACCCAGGCCATTAAAAGCGAAGGCGATAATTTTGTAATGAATATTTTCGTTGTTCGTCTTGTAATACCGGCTTTACTGCAAAATATGTCTTATACGTGCAGCCGTGACCTTCCATTAAATCAGCGACAATTGTGCCAGCATTAGTTTACAAGAGCAAAATTTTCTTCCTCCAGGTAATAGCCCGAATGTCAGGTTTGCAACGCTTGAGATTCAAGTAGTATCAAGAAAATATAGTAAAGTAAAAATTTTTGAAAAATACTCAGTGCCTGCTGAATCCTGGATACCAGTAGTTGAATGATCAGGATCAACATTTTTTGGCAATAAGAATTGAAAATGTTTTGGCTTCTGCTGAGTGTGAAGTCTTAACGGCAGGAAAAAAAATTCAGCTAATGAAAACGTATACGCGAAAAGGATTATGCACAACAGGATCGAAAACTACTTCCAAAATTAAGCCTTTCTTATACCAAGCTCAAAAGAAGAATATCAAATTGTACTTGACTATTTTTCTTAACAATGCGGGCTTTAGAAAATGCAGTAGCTCGAGCAGTAGCTATTCCAGAAATAATAATAGCCACCTGAATTTGTTACTCTGTAGACGAATTTTCCTCTAACTAAATCCTTAACATCGTGACGGAGAGACGCACCAACCAACAAGCATACTAAGCGAGCGAGAGAGGAAGCAATCTATAGCAGACCCCTTAAATGCTAGACATGCGCGTTCCTGATGTATAAATTTGCATATACCTTTTTGAAAACATAGCTTGGATCACGTTATATTCTAGAAAGAATAAGCAATTCGTTGAATATAATATGTACGTAGTCTTCCCAAGAAGGCTTTATCACTCAGCATCTATTATGCACCTGAGTAGTATATCTCTTCGGTCATATCTGTCCTTGAATATTTTACCGAGAGGATCTAAGGCGCCGACACACTTATCGTTTAGCGAGCTTACCGCGCGTCGTAAAGTGTGTGTAGGTGTGTGTGTGTGAGTCAGTGTGTGTGTGTGTGTGTGTGCGTCTGGCAGGCTGACAAGTCGCCATCATCATATAATAATATGCGCGTTCCTCACGACGGTCGTTTATTACCTCCTACTACGACTGACTTTCAGGAATAGATAGGAGAAAATTAGAGCATCACTGTTACGGTCTAGGGTAGGAACAGTAGCATATAGGAGCCAGTTTAAACTTGAGCTGCTACGGCTCTCCAGTCATAAGTAGAAGATTTTCTGTCGACTTCGAACATATTTTCACACATCGTAAATATGATACGGGTCTGAGATATTGAATAACAATAATGTTTGTCTTCGGGAGTATTTCCATAGATTTCAGCTAGTTCTGTAATAATACTGCTTGTCACGGTGTTAGGAGGTTCCTAAATGAGAACTACGCTTTCAGTACTATTTGGGAGAAGAAAAAAAATATACTTAAGCGAGCTACAGTTTTTGGACTATCAAGAATCTATTTTAATCTGCTCCTTGCATGTCATAGATGAGCACTCTGACTTGGAACACTTTGCATTGGCACACCTTGTAAGCTTGTTTTGACTCTGCACAACTAAAGAATAACACTTTCTTCTCTGGAACTTACCAGGCCGCCAAAACTGACGTCAGTGAATTTATGTTGAAAAAGTTTGATTGGTCTTGCTTACTGCATTTATTTTGTTGCAATAATGCATCATATCTGCGAGCTTGATCTTCAATTAATTCAGCAATTTATGGTGGACGCCAAAATAAGTTCGAGGCACAATTTCTTAATGCAAGCAAACTCTCGTATTTTAATTGCTTTACGGTCAACCATAAATAAGAAAATAATTAAATATATATATATATATATATATATATATATATATATATAGGTTACGTCATGATGTATTTTACTGTAACTTATTCGAAAATTCTTCGGGAGAAAATAGATTTATGCCAAATGCATTTACTGGAAACACTCAACAGCGGATTACGACTACCATCAGAGATACCAACCCGATCAAAATTTGGCGACAATAAGCAACGAAAATAGATATCCTGTACTCAGAATCAAGTTTTATTTGCTATGGATAAATTGCAGCTGAAAGAAATTACACGGAATTGATTATGAAGGATGGGAATGAAAATTCAATGGAGTGAAGAGCGTGCAGCATAAAGTAAACCACTAAAACATCTATACATCCGCAGTGAACCCATTTGGTAACGCCAAAAGGGCCTTCAATTTTATTGCGTCGTAACTTTTGCTATTAACTACAGCAGCCTATCTAGTCCTTCACATTAGCACGGAGAGACCAACCAAGCAAGCAGCCAACTAGCAAACTGTGTTTTATTACATGAACTAGAGTTCTCAGGCATCACAAAGACGGCGTCCAATGAGCGTGTCTTTATTCTTTTGGTTGCCAAACAGCAATGCAAAAAAAAAAAACTTCAAGAATTGGCAAAAATATATTGAGAAGGGTATCATTGCTACCGCGAGTGGCATATCGAGCCCAGCGAAGTAGTGAAAATCTGAATTTCAGTTCTGGAGTTTACATGGTGGCATCAACCCTAGTGAAATAGCTAATTTTCTACAATCTTTCTCTCAAGATCGTGACGGAGTACGAATTAACCAAGCAGCCAACTAACTAGCCAACAGACTGTGTATTATTTATTGTATAATGAATAGTGGGATACTGCTTGTCAAAATATTAGTATTAACGGGTAGGTAGATATACAGTAGTTGTGCGTCGCCCGATCAGTAGTAGATGTGATACAATTATACAAACTAGTGCACTCTGAAAGCGCATACCTCCGCCAAATAAGGTAACGGTAACGAAAATTTCAGATTGGCTCTGGAACCAGGATTTCTTTTGTATTAACTCCAAATCTAATCATTTGTGCCTTTTAATAGTATTAACAGTTTCTGCAATTTTTTTGAAGATCCTTTTATAACGGTTTGAGTTATGCTGCTAACAAACATTACGACAAACATAATTCAAACATACAAACGAACAAACCTATCCGCACCAGAATTTAACCATTTATATCTTTCAACATCACTAACAACACCTGCAAATTTCATGAAGATCCATTCAAAATAAACATTATGACAAACACAACTCAAACATAAAAACGAATTACCCAATCTGCGCCAAAATTTAATCATACATGTCTTTTAACATTACTAACAATTCCTATAAGCTCCATAGAGATTCACTCAAACCTTTTTCAGGTTTAGCGCTAACAAACATTAAATCAAGCATAGCAACAAACATACGAACGAACAGATCATCACAAAAATTTGGTCATTTACTCTTTGTGTTATACCTAACAACTCGTGTAAATTCCATAAAAATCCGTCCATAACTTTTTGAGTTATGGTATTGGAAAAATGAGGCAGACAAACCAACAAACAAACGGATGGACGGATCTTCACCTAAAGTTAATCATCTGTTTCTCCTAACATACTTAACAATCAATGTAAATTTCCCCAAAATCCATCCATAACTTTTGAGTTTTCTTGGTGACAGACAGAAGGACATACAGACAAAGAGATAGACAGACAAACCCGACGAAAACATAACCTCCTTGGCGCCGTTGGCGGAGGTAATAACTGAAACCAAGCGGTTAATAGTTTCACGCTGCTTCTCACCGGTCACTGATGAGTAGTCAGATTTGAAATATACAGTATTTTCACACTTCGCATACATAATACGTGTCCGAATGAATAAGTTGAGAACAACTCTTATCTTCTATGGAATGAATAGTTAGTTATAGTTAGGAACTTTAAGCCTCCGTTTCCGAGCAGAACGATATGACAGGGGAAAGAGCAAGGGATATACAATATGCCAAGAGAAACGTGGAACCCATGCACTAAGGTGTTCCCACACAGGATCAACGTGCGTGGGAACAGCAAGTCGGGAAAGAAAATGAAGAACAGAATAAAGCATGAGAAAGTAGCAGCATGAAACCGGGGCGGAAGCAAAGTGGACACGAAAGAGAGACGTTCCGAAGGTTTAGCTAATGGCTGAGGTAACCTATAAACGGGCCCGCTGGGGTTGCCTGGCCCCATAGCATAGGATGGACAAACCTATATTAACCTAACCCTATGGACCTAACCCTATGGCCCGTCCTATGCCCCCTATGTGGAATGAATTTCCACAGGTTCCAGGTAGTGGTTCAAATTTTAACTCTGGTGTGCAAGTCCCTCAAATTTACGGAAGGTTCTGTGAAATAAAATATCAATAAGAAATGAAATGCGGCATAAGGGCACCTCTGACTGGCCGGTGTAATTAAGCCTTCGATGCTTGCCTTGTCCGGAATTTACGACAAGAGCGCTGTCCTCGAACTGCAAAACTGAAATTCAGACGTTTACCTTCGAGACTTCCGAAAGCTCAATCGCGGCCGTAAAGTTGAGTATTCAGCCAACTTAATGGAATTGGGTTGCTTGGAACACTTGCAACGAGTTTCAAAATGACGGAACCAACGCTTCTGTCTGAAGTTCCAGACAAGTGAAGTCTTGAAATCTTCATTTTTACGGTCAATCAAAAGCGACTTGAGTTAGCAGAAAGAATAATTTCTTTATTTCTTGTCTCATTGTTGCATGCAGTCGCTCAGCGCCACCTTATTCTTACTATACAAAACAAAAGTATTATTTGAGTGACGAAAGCAGGGCAGCGGGCACGCCCAAGAAAAAATTTATAGGCATATATCCGATGTTATCCGATACCGTTCACTATTTACTCGTAGGCAACCGACAAATGCCTATGAATTTCCGACTGGGCGATAGCTACAAATATTTATTATAATCAGACAACAGGTCTCCATTTAAGTGTTTCCATCTGGTGATATTGCAGTTGTGCGAATATTTTCCATTTATATAACCGACAATAAGCGATGCATAAAACTTCTCTGGGAGCTATGAAATTCTGAACGCGTTTGACATAAAATGAATTCCAGCTCAACGCGTTTGACTCCAAATGAATTCCAACTTGCACGAAAGAAGCGAACAGTTTTAATTGGCTGTGCCCCGTCGCAAACTTTAAGAAGTTTGGAGTGAGAAATTTTCTTTCATCTTTTGCAATATGCCCAGCAATTATTGTCACTAACGTAGTATCTTTCCCACCTGATGCAAAAAATTGTAATGAAAAAGTTTTTCAAAATTACTTCATCTGAAATAATTATACACTGAGCGTCATTACATTGCACAGGATGTTGGTATGCGAACTTTGAGCAATCTACTGTTTATATTAAGGCAACTGTGCTGCGATGGTGAATGACCTTGTCCTAAAAACTGTTTGATAATCGTATTTGTAAAATATATTAAGTCACGAGTTCAGTTTACAAACTCTACAATACAACCTATTGTACCTATATGATTTATAAAAAAGCTACTTTGTCAAGAGACCTACTATTGTGCATACTTCAATATGAGACTTACAGTTTTCACCATTTTTCCTTTTTCAGTGAATTTTATTACAGTTTTAGTCTATTTTTCAAAAATTTTATGGTAAGAAAATAGTGAAGTATTCAGCAATGAGCACAATCTACTCCTAACATTTCTCAACTAGCTATACCCGTTTTCGGACTAGTTTTCGCATGATATATTTATATATTTTGCATACAAATGTAATCATTCAATCATTGAACATAATCGCTAAGTCTGTTTCGCATGAGTTTACGTTTGAATCCCGTAGCGGTATGCGAAATAAACTTTCAGGAAGAAACTGAAAAGCTCAAAATTGTATTTTAAATTTCAATATCGTGAAAGACTCATAGAACTCAAAATTATACCTTCAATTAAATATTGCGAAAAATTAATTTAAATATAGTAAATCTCAAAATTATATATTATATTTAAATATTACAAAAACTCAAAATTATATCTTAAATTCCAATATCGCGAAAACCTCATAATTATATCTTGAATTTAGATATTGTAATTGCTATAGTGGTCTACTGCTGAGCAACCTGCTTTGAAAATATCTGTGTCTCATCAGAAGGAGGACGCCATGCTGAACTAGTTGTGTACAGCGCCGGCATTTCGGAGGTGGTGAGGTTACAAAATTTATTTTAGTAGGCACCAGAACTGCTAGAATTTGCTAGTACGGTTCAGTACTTTTCGTTTTGGAGAGCTGTACATAATACAGTATATTATATTCATGGACTTCAACGCCATTGCTTCCATTTAGGTCTTTGCCATTATATTTACCTGTCTCTTCTTGGGAAACGTAGCTTTAATATTATCAGTATTACAAGTGCAGAGATTAAAGACATTTTTTAAAGAAAATACATTTCGGAGTATTAATGTCCCGGTAATCAAGCTTTGGCATTGAACCTCATCTGCCACCTGTCGGCCCAGTCGGTCCAGGTCAGATTGCAAAGCTCGCCTGTCTTCCTCACGGTCGGCACGGGTACACAATTAGGTGTCGTCAGCAAATTTCGAGATTCGGCATAGCAGGGCTTCGTCCATGTCTTTAACGTACACCAGAAATAGAACCGGGCCCAGTACGCTTCCCTGTGGTACGCCGGAGGTTACGGGCACCCATTTCTAAGCCTCGCAACCTAAGAAAACACGCTGCCTTCGCCCCATGAGCTATGCCCTGAGCTACTGTACATCAGCAGTCTACCGCCAATGCCGCAAGCTGCCACTTTTCTCAGTACTCTTTCGTGCAGCACTGTGTCCAATGCCTTTCTGAAATCGAGGTAAACGAGATCTACAGCCTTGCCATCGTCATGTAATTTATTGAGAAGATTTAAAAGCCTAGGTGATTAGCTAGGCAACGTCTGTGCCGTTTAAACCCGTGCTGAGAGTTTACAAAATATTTTCATTTTCTAGATAGTCGACTAGCACATTTTTAATGAGCCTCTCCGTTAATTTTCACCCTACTAACGTCAAACTAATTGGTCTATAATATTTCGCTAGTTGTTGATTGCCACTGGAGTCATGTAGCTTGTTAGAGACCAATGTTAACAGCAGCCCACAAAACCGCTCGTCTGAAATGGGCCACAGCACGCTCACATTGGACTGTCGAACACTGGAGAAGTGTCATCTGGTCAGATGAATCACGATTCTGTCTCTATGTAAACGATGCCCGCCGTCGTGTTCACCGAAGACCACATGAAGCCTTCAACGAAGCCTGTGTGCGGAGGGAGATACAAGCAGGAGGTGGGTCTGTCATGTTCTGAGGCTCTTTCAATTATTCGGAAGTGGGCCCTTTGGTTGAAATAACCATGGAACTGAATCAGAAAGGCTACATTGATTTATTAAATGCCCAAGTTGTGCCATTTGCGCCGGGTCTGTATGAGGATCGAACTGGTACTTTGCCGTATACATCCAGCTAGATCGGTCATGCATTGGCATGAAGACCCTTTTGGCTATGTAAGGCACCTAGAATGGCCGGCTAAGTCTCCAGACATGAACCCCATCGAGGGATTTATGGGACCATCTTGAACGACAAATTAGGGGCAAAGATTGTCGTCCACGCACTTTCGATGATTTAAGGAATAGATTGATGCAAGAGTGGTTTAAAATGGATCAAGTGTTTATTAGAAACCTTGTAGACTCAATGCCTTCCAGAATTTCTGCTATTATACGTGCTCGTGAAGGTCCTACACCTTACTAGTTACAGGTGACTAATTTCTTCCCGGTGAGCTTTTGTTCTCATTTTGACCGACTAGTTATTGGCTTCGTGTCCAGATGTGACGTCTAGAAAACTTGTCAGTTATTAGGTATCGTTAGATACGAACGTCACAAGCGCAGAATCTGCGACTAGTTTCACTAATAGAATTTCAGGCTGCACAAAAAAAAGCAACTTCTTGAGCCGTCAAATGTCTTTTTAGATCTCTATAACAAAGAATTTTGGCAGCACTTCATGTAGTAACGCTAAATATTTCCACTTTTTATACTTAATTATACAATTAAGAGAGAATGATTTTATGCCATTTGAGAAAAATTGTCAATGAAACCCACACACCACATGTGAAGATCGTGCTGCATTTATCTAATTGTCTACCTATTTTCTGCAACTCTTCAATAATTTGCACGACCCATTCCAATAACCGTCTATCTATATCTTGGACATGACTGATACACGGCGTATATTATTCAGTTTCTGTTTGATTCGCGAGGTTGGTATTTACTTCTGTTATAATTGACGACAGCACACGAAAGAGAATCGAAATGGCTCAACTGTCGCATTTTCCACGTTCATTTCCTTTGAAATTAAATCGGAAATGAAACAGGCAAAAGCGATTTATCTTCTAGAACAGACTCTAGACAAATAGTAGGCACTGTGAATGGGTGTGAATGCAATCCATTGCCGGCAGTTTTGACTGCCAGGTACTTTAGTACATCATAGATAAAGTATATAGGTTTGCAGGAGCATAGTGACAGCAACAAAAATTGGCAAGGTTTTTCGTGCTAAGTCATTATCTAAATGACAGGTTACCTTAAACTTTCTTCGACCCTTGCTACATCCTTCATACCCACTCACTTTGCTTCCTTTTATTTTTCGTAATCTCACTAGGGATATTTTGTTTCATTTCTTTTTCCCCTAACATGCTATACCCATGCACGTTGCTCAAATGTTAGATTACCCAGTGCAAGTTTCTTCCGATATTCTAAGCACCCTTTCCATAAACCATCGCTTACTTACATATCTGCAATTTACTGGTGGGTTACATATGTCCCTCTTTCAATGACACTGGACTACTAATGGGACCTATATGTCCTACTTCAAAAACTAATCAGATGCAAGAAAAAACAATGCCGGCATAGTAGAAGCATCCAATACTATCCCAATTGACCAAAAACATGCTGGAATGTTTCTAGATTCACAGTAACAGGAAAAATTCCGCGTGGAAAGGGTTAACCGTGGGGCTCATAATATCACGAGGATCACAGTATTCTCTGAGCGATGAATATTTCAGCAGGGAATCCCTAAGGGATGAAAGGATAAAATGCTCAGGAAAGAATAATATGATTGATGACGCTAATGACCACGCCGCGAGAGATGGTAAACATTTCTTAAATATTCGACGGTTTCTGAGAGAGACCAACTTTCATTTAAAAAGTCACACGAGGCCTAACATTTTCCTTCGCAGAATCAGTCGTGGCCAAATTCCAGTAGCTAAACAAGAAATTAAAAGCTTAATTGAAATTTTATTTACAAAGACGATAACAACGCTATTTCGACGGATAGTGATTACTATATAATCGTATCAAAATATTATGAAGCTACCAACATACTGTATATATATTCTGTATAGTACTTCCATTAAAATCGTATTAGAACCTTATTAGCAACACCAATCATTATTGCACATGCAGTAATTATATACTGTATGTTTAGACACTTGCATACCAGGTCGACAAAAATGACGGGTATACCAGTATGGGTACTTCAAAAAGATTTTGATTAGTTAAAAAATAAGCTCAATTTCAAACATTCCTGACCAAAACATATCCAATTTCAGTGCTGTAAAACCTTTTTCTCGCTGTTTTGCTTCGGTGAATATGATTAACACTGATCCAAAACGTCATTGATTTACATACTAAGCATATTTTATATGTGCAGCCTGGTTCTCCTCTTCATATATGTTACGGCAGTATCTTCAAAATCAGTATACAAAACTTTTCAGTTAAACATCAAACGAAAAACCCTTATTTCTTTCTCAAGTAAATCTATGGTGTTGAAAGTAGTCGTTGTAAGCCACCTAGGTGAATATTTCCTAGGTTGCCTCGTTGTGAATATTGATAACCTGTAGAAATCGTATCACCTGAGCATCAATGAAGGGAATTTTCAAAAACGGAGTCCCAGCAAGCAGTAACGTCGAAATTAGATTATTCTACATAAATCTACGGTATTCACAACTAATATTTTATTTACTTTCTGAAGCTATTTTATATTACAAGATCCACGAATGATCGTGCATGTACTCCAATATTCCATTCAATTTGAAAGATTCATGCTGTTTGAAGCGGTCTCTATTACTGCTCAATTATCAGTATAGTTAGAAGGTAATTTTTTGCCTATTAAATAAGTGATGGGCGGGAGAATTGTAAGTTATGGGTACTTACATGAATAGTTGATTTAGAATGCAGTATAATCCAGTTACGCAAAACTGCCGGTATTCGCAATGAATTTTAACAGAAAAACACCATCTTGGATATTATTATACCAAAATAGGCACTTTATAACATTATTATTAAAACTTCACGTTCGAGCTCCCGCGGACAGGTAATACAACCCAAATGAAACACTTTGCTGCGCCGAGAAGCCCGAAACGCTGCTAGAGAAAATCCAGCAAAAGCCATTAACAGCAGACGTGAACGCCTCTAGGCCAATACGACCTAAATATGATGCCGGCAATAAATTCCAAATTTTAAGCGACCAGGGCGCAAAGTACCGACAGAATTGATTATTACGACATCCAAGATCCTCCAACGTGAAAGAGTGAGCCCCGACAGCAGCACGTGTTTCTCTCCTAAAGACCTTGGCGGCAGGAACAGAGGAGTACGACCAATTCCTCCCATTGATGCCTTCCTTATAAAACAGACAGAGTTCAGCGATCCTTCTCCTGTGGGACAGGTTCACCATATCATTATCAGCGTACAGCCTGCTGGCTGAACTAACAAGTCGCTCCAACAAACGCAAGTGAGGGTCAACAGCTGAAGCCCAGACCGGTGAGCAATACTCCAACACAGCCAGCAAAAAAGCATAAAAACATCTGCGGACAACCTCACTGTCACCAAACACAAAATTAACCTTATGCAGGAGCTCCCCCTTAGTGGAAGCACGTGACACCAGTTGCCTAATATGCGGCTCAAACGTAAGCTTCTCATCAAAGATAGCACCAAAAATCTCCAAGGAGCTAGACTCCTAAACGAAGGTGTCATCTATCTCCAGATGGTGGTGCTGCGGTACTAAGGTCCGAGACCGACTGATAATCATCGACTTGGTTTTACTGGCATTCAGCTTCATACTTAAAGCCGAGTACCATGCACTAATGCGTGATAAATAGGGATTTGTATTCAGAGACTGGGTGACGGCGTTGCGCATGCGAGAAGCAGGTATCAGTGCTATCAAAGTGGAATCGTCGGCATGGTTGATCTTCGTGTTTTCCAGTGAAGAGAACATGGCACTGGTATGCAGAACGAACAACAGCGGGCCAAGCACACTATCCTGAGGGACGCCAGACTCCACCGCGGCTGAAGCACTCAAAATGCCGTCAACAGACACTCTGCGTTCGCTCTAAAACAAAATCACGAATGATTGACAGAAGCCTACCACCCACCCCAAAATACTCCAGGTTGTATAACAGACCCCTGTCGTTGACCCTGTCAAACGCTCGCGAAAGTCCAACTGAATAAGACATGCCTCTGATATACAATCCAGCGCAGACTGCAAATTGTGTGACACCGACAACAGTGCGTCACAACAACGAAAACCAGTTCTGTACGCTAGCTGACCAGCAGGCAGCAACCCCGTAACCTCAGCAAAACGACCAAGCTTACAAGCTAGCAATTTCTCGAACACCTTTGACAAAATAGGCGTCAGTGTAATGGGTCGATAGTTGGCGACATGGGGCGACACTGGACCCTTGGGAATGGGAGTAATATTTCCAGTACGCCAACAGCGGGGAAAATTTCCTAACCGTATTAGACGCCGGGAGATCACTGCTAGCTTAGTAGTAAGAGGAAACAGAGGAAACATGCCCACCGGGTCCACACCTCCATACGGATCAAGGCACTCAAGCAGCACCCTGATTGTACCAGATCTGAACGCCAAAGAGGTTAAGCGAGGTTCAGGGTGACATCCATGAGGCAATGAGAACACATCTCTGCTCTGCTTCCCGTCAAAGTAAGTCGACAATAGCTCCGCCCTTGCCAAGGGATCAGTAATGATACCTCCACCGGAACCAATAAGGGGAGGCAACGAAGGTTCACCACCGAATTCTGAACCGTTTAGCTCCAGCCACCAACGATGTGGATGGCCAATACTGAGCAGAGACTTATTGGAACGCTGCCTCTGACGATGCTGTGCCTCCTCATACACACGCTTAGCCTCGGCCCTCCGATCAACATAGGTCTGCCACTACGTGCGGTCACGCGAACCCCACCATGCCAGGGAAGCCGTTTGTTTAGTTAGCTTCGAAAGCTAACCGACACTGTTCGTCAAACACACGCTTATCCCGAGACCTCACGAGAATAGTCCTCTTAGAGACAAACCTCTCCAAACTAGACATAGTCCAGTCGTTAAGCTTGGAGATAGGATCCTGACTGCGAATAATCTGGCCCCTTACTGCCCGTGTTATAGCCTAGCAGTTAGCCCTGCTCATAAAAAACAACACTCTTCTGGTGTCTACCACAGGAACCACCCGGTTCAGGTCCAAGGACACAACAAGATGTGAGTGGTCTATAGTGCCAATAGGGGAACCAACTGATACCGTCAAGTCCGAGATATGAGTCATGACGAGGTCGAGACAGTTACAAGCAATATGTGTGGACCCACAAACTACCTGCACATAACTAGACAAGGTGCAAAAGTCCAATGCAGTCTCATTATGTCAATCAGTCGGTGATGCAGATACCCAACCAGTCTTGTGTTTTGCATTAACATCTCCACAAAAACAAACGCCGACCTAGGATCCGTGCTCTGGATCGAGGCCATCGCCGTCAGCAAACAGTCGTAAAGAGAATTATCAGTTGCAGGGCTCAGACAAAAGGAGAATAAATAAAAATTAATAAGACGGCCCCACACACTCTGACAACAATGATCTCATGATAGGCACATTCGCGCACTGACTGCCGGTAAGCGCAGAAACTACTCCGGACATAGACGGCCATTCCGCGGAATCCAGGATCCGATCCCCGTGGCCTGCGAAAAGGGGACTGCAGACCCGCCAAGGCAAGCTCAGCATCGTGCCTTCTAACCGTCACCAACGTCTCAGAAGAGCACGCGAAATCCACACTATGGGACACAAACCCAAGCTCCGCGAGGTTCGCATGCAGTCCTCTAACATTGCAATAAAAGAGATTACACCCCCGAGCCCGACCTGGTCCCTGGTTACTTTCAACATCCCCACCAAGAAATAGAGTAGAAATGAAAACAACAGAAATATGCAGCAATATACAGAGATATCGTTTCCCATATAACACCAGGGACCCCGAGCCAGGTGAAATAATAATATCTATTGCCAACAGTGAAGAACTTATGTCGGGGCAAAATTCCAGAAGGTTTTTGAAAGCAACAGGATCTCAAGAACTCTTTTCTCGTTTTTTTTTTCAAATCTGGTTAACTTATGGAGAAGGACATGAACATTTACAATGCACGGAATTAATTAATTCCTTAGGCGTTTGCATTACATCATGAGGAGAGTTCATGATAATTTGGAAATATCCTCCACGACTGTTTTTGTGGCAAAAAAAAATGCAGTGGAATGGCAGTCCTAACAAATTTCACGTATATTAGCTTATTATTGAGCTAAAGCATTCTACGGTCTCATGTGCCGCGTCCAATGCTCAACACTATTAAAATAATTTCCGCAGAAGCAAATAGTGTCAGCTGCAATCATGGAAAATTTTTAGAGCATAGGAATAGGCCGAAAGGATCAAAATAATTTAACTAGAAGCCATACATTGTGCTACAGCTGATGGGTACGAAAATAAAAGAAAGAAATACATGAGAGACATTGGAGTGAGTATGCAAGATAATGCTACTATTAGGCTTTGTATTCGAACTGCATTATCGATCTAAGAACGACTGACTAATACTGTAGTTTCACATCGTAATACCATTATTTCTAAATTTCGCTATTGATGAAACAAGGCAATACTGGATTAAAATAGCGTAAAGTATCTTAAGTTAGTGTAAAAACTCACCGAGTGCTCTTTTGTAAAGGCGATGGTGACCAAGTGGGCTGTCTCTCATTTTGAAGACATTGGCGCTGATTGGCACCATGAGAGTGGCGCACAGCACCATCACCAACATTGGGGAACTGGTGGCAACTTGGCATCCAAATTTTAGCTCCATATTGATTATATTTTTATGTACTGTGCTCCTGTCTTGACTTTGACTTCACTTTTCTTCAGCAAAGCACTGTCGTTGTTCGCAGGTTAATGGAAATGAAGAAGTTCTGCAGTGAATTTTGGTTACACGGCTTTAAATGAAATTTATGTCGTATTGTAGCACACTTCTATTGTTGTTTTTCTAAATAAATCTTAAATTTTCACTAGCAATTGAACTTAAGGCAATCCTGAAGTGTGCCTTTTTATTTATTAATGTAAGTTTATTTCATTCCTCGCCAACAGTTCGATAATTTCCCAAAATATGTTGATGGCCAAATAAAAATTGTAAGCTTAATTGGCTTGCGACTGGGTTTTGTTAACTGAATTTAGTCTTGTATTGCCCAAAGTGTTTTGGGGCGTTATGAAATTGCCTCTTGGTGTACAAACTGGAAACGTTTCTTAAAAACAATGATTTGTTAGAACCTGACAGTTATGAAACATTAATAAATTATTACGCTGTCGCACGCTATAGTCTTTGGAGGAAGATAGATCTTTAATTTGAGTTAAACGTTATCTGCACTGAGTTACCACCGACTTTACCACGATTTCTTTATACCTGAGTATCAAGTAAGGAAAAACAGACTAAAGCGAATAAGAAAATTAGCAATTAAATGTTCTCTTGCAATTTAAAATACCTGTTTCATGAAGATATATTTGGAAAATGTACAAATTGAAAATATTAATTTTTCCTCTTCAAAAGTAGGACCTCAAGACCTATGAAGGCTCTCTTACATTAGTAAGTTTTGGGTTGGGATGGTTTTCTGAATAAGTACCTGAAATAATAAAGAAGTATAGTTAGATACGATAAATACGGTTGTCTTCATGTATCACTTCATGGCCTTTGATAATTATCTTATAGGTTACCGCATGTGTCTGGTAAATTTCCCACTTATTCCAAGGAAAAAAACTAGTTAATAGTATTTCAAATCGGAACAACTAATTCTGCGTTCTTGGACTATAAATAGGGCATAAGGACATTCCAAATAGCGCTGAATATCTTCTGATTACGAAAATAAATATTTTTAGGGTAAAGTGGTCTTACTAATTTTATTTTTCACATAGCACTTTGCACCTAACGCTAAGATTGTTGGGGTTCCTAAGTTCCTAACTGTTGTGCTGGCACTCATTTGGTGTCCGAAGTCACCTTTTAGGGGATGCAAAGTCTTTTTTCAGCCCTACATTGAAAAAATAGCTGAAATTCGTTACATAAAATTTAGTTTAAATTTAATTTCCTTTTATTATGATCTTATGGCCTGTTACTTTCATAGAGGGTGGGATAACATATTTGAAATTCTCCACAGGTGTTCGGCATAGAAAGGTTGGGAACCACTGGCCGAAAACGAACAAGGCAAGTTACAGACAGACCGGATATGTGAGCCTATTGCTGTATTGCGTTGCTAATACAGATGTTTAGAATTTTTCAAGTACGTTTATGTTATATCTGTGTTACATTTTTCTTTATATATTACATACGCCTAGAGTTGTTGAACCAATCAACAGGTGCAAGTATCTAGATTCGAAAGTCCTGTGACTAATTCAATTAATACTAGAAATTGAATTACGATTCGAACTAAAGACCCCTATGTAATAGAAGTATATAACTATATTTCTATCAATTACAAGATTCACTGCGTTACAAAGTTGTGAGAAAAATGCCATGCACATCTACTTTTAAGTTAGCAAGCTCGCAATCTTACCCTACGCTTATTCTAAAATAAAGTTGAGAGTATCTTGCAATAAAGTCACCCTAGGATATAATTTTTTACTATGTGCAAAAATCTTAAAATAAACTAGTTTCGTAAAGGCTGGTTCACACAACAATCAACTGAATGTGCTCCTTTAACCCCGTTTCCGAATCCATTGCTGTGCTCGTCTAAACAGCAGAAAAGTGTACTCGTAGTTACGAGTTCTATTTCATTGACTAGGTACTTGAAGAGATATCCAAAATTCTATTTACTGGAGTCAATTGCCAAGTCACTTAACGTGACGACTTACATTTTGATAATTCTTTTGCTAGACACACAGTTGTGCTTACAAAGGCCCAGCAAAACATGGGACATTAAGGTTGTGTGAAACTGCCTCATGAACAAAAATACTATTTTGCCGCCGGGTAATGAGCTCGATTGCCCATTTCTAACAGTCGAGAACAGTAAAGCTAAAGTTACGTAATCAACTGCATTGTTAACAAACATAACAGCAATAGCATAACCCTAAAAATATAACAGTAGTGATAGTAGCAAGATATGAAATTTTCAGAAGCTACACCTGCTCTCAGGTAAACAAAGTAGTGATTCCAACCAAATTCATATAATTGATTGGTCGACTATGATAATTTCAGTGAGAAATCTACGGTATATACATTCATTATACTAGAATTTACTAACTGAGAGGCAGTCATAAATTTTTAATCAATAAACAAAGCGGATCTTTAACTTTTCTTAATAAAAAACAGTGTATTTCTTCACAAACAAGTATCAAGTTACAATACCCTGAAAATCTGATATTCTTTAAGCTTTACCACCTCCAACAGATTGTCGAACACACTCCCTTGCCCAGGTCTCTCAAGGTATTGCAATAACCGTTTTCTGCTGCGTCGGTAGATCATTCAGGCAATCGAGTCGAAAATGTTCTTCCATTCAGAAAATGACCCTAAGACGTGTACTAATATGACTATGAGTTATTGCTTATATAAAGGCAATAATCAAGAATTTTTCACCCAGAAAATGAAGTCCCATTGCTGAATTTTATTAACAGAGTATTGCTGGTATGCCTGGTGTTATGGGGAAGATATATAAGAAGACGAGTGAGGTGACGGAGCAGCACCCTATACTGCGGACAGCGGAACACTGGACGCATTGCCTCAGGGGCGCAAGTACAAGTTGAGAGAAATTTCCCTGAACGCTCAGAGTTACCCTAAGTAACTGGATCGATTGAGAATGAAGGTTGAGCCATACCTTAGACTTGCTCGTCCTTCGCCATATCTTCTCCCCTGATAGCAAATGTGGTCCATTATACGAACTGTAACGTGCGTCTCAACAAGAATATATTTTTGTATTCAATATTTATACAGAAGCTGTGACAGCTGTTCAGGTGGTAGTGAATTGCAGCTGAACGATACCGTGGACTTTTTTATGTTTAAGTACATGGCAAAAAGTGTAATGAAGTAATTTAATTGCAATTTAACTTGACGTCACTGCAAAGAACAGCAATGTGTAGTATATTTAGTTACCGTACATCCAGTTAACAGCAATATTACTTTAAGCATCTGCTCTTACCGACTATCTAGTGAATTCCTATGCGCGTATGCTTGCAGACTTTATTAAGTTTTGCATCCTTTCATCCATACTACGGTGCCGTATAGAGTTCAGCATTGGCCTCGCAGTTCGTTCAGCCTGTGTGCTCTCCAAATGGGCTAGAATGATATCAGTTATCTAGTAAAGTCCCTAACATTTCTAGCGCGTTCCATCAGGCAGGGCGACAGCGAGATTAAGCTGTCTAGTTGATGAAGGCGCGGGCGACACTTGTAGACAGTTCGAGTGGGATTTGAGATTAGATAAGTTCCGACGGTATTGGAACTCCCAGCGTTGTTTAACACTTAAATTTAAAAAAATATCTTCTTGTTACAGGCCTCTTAACACGTGCGGATGCAACTGATGATGTTTCAGTTTTAAGATTTATTTTCAAAGATTTTTATATTGTATGTAAAGCAGAGACTGTAGTGTTTGGCAGGAAGGCTAAACCAAAAGCTATGCGATGCGTTTTTGGAGAACGATTTTAAAAACAGAAAACGAACCAATATCCTAGGATTTTTGTTGCATCGGAGCCCCTCATGAAAGGAATTCGTGCTCGATCATGGGTTAGAAAGCAGCCAGCACTTCAACAAGAAAAATTACCCTTACATATTTCATTTCTCGTTTTGGGTAGCGTTGCTCCTACAGAAATGAACGTTTAGCTAGAACGTTAGTGCCGGGGCCACACTATATAATTGCATGCTCAACTTACGAGCTGAACGTCTGCTCATCAATTGAGCGAACGACTGTAAAGGGGTTTCCAGTATTTCTATTAGTTTCAGGAGGTCGTTGTCTAGTCATCATTGAATTTTAATTAATGCGGCGATGTGGGAGCCAGTGATCGCGTCAGCCAACATTTGATGTTATTTTTTTAAAAAGTACTACTAAAATGGTATAAAGTTCAGTTTTATGATACTAAAAGTACCTTCCCATCCAATTCAAAATTTACAGCCTAGATAAGTATGCATTGGGTGCCGTAAGGCGGAGAAGCTGGACATTTCTATACCTTGGGATGTTTGTTATTCTTTTATGAACCAGATGACGTCTACTGGCATTAGAGCACAGTTTTTTTTCTGAACCTACTGGTATTGGTGTGGTTCAGTTGCCGTCTCCTACTTCATAAAGGAATTACAGATATCCCGCTGTGGAACCTCGCTTCATCTATAGCGTAGTCTCGAGCCGCCGCGATGTTAGCAAGAAGTATAGCTGGCTACTTTCAGCATATTAACCGTATCTGCTCCAAGGCGGAACAAAATTGTACCGCCCTACCATTTTTCGGTCACAGTTTTGCTCCCAGTGATATTCAGCGCCTGAAATTCCGGGACTTTTCTCAATTGAACACGACTATCATTAAAATTCTAATATACCCGCACATTACAGCCAAAAATATAGATAAACATAAATATTTCAGAAAATTAGATGATAACATTTCTGCGTAGATTTTCTTATTATACAAAAAGAACCTTCAAAATTATCACTAACAGACAGCAACAAGGCTAGAAATAAAAAATGGAAGCGATTATACGCTCAGCTTGTGAAAGTATGAAAGTTGCGGCAGATGTACTGCCGGAGTATTCACCCTGTACTGTCTTGAGATATTTTCTTCTATTCGAACTTAATTGACATTAAGACTACTCTGAGGTATTATTTTTTTAATTAAATAGGCAAAAGAATAGTTGAATAAATGACGTTTGAGACTATGAAGAAAAAAATTTTGATATCGATAAAGTTTGAAACATTTTTATTGGGCGGTACAACTTTGTACCGCTTGGCGCTCAAGCGGCTGAAAAAAATTGGTAACGGATAGGGTTAAAAACATCTAACTGGAGAAAATTTTATATTTTGTAATAGGCAGAGTATAAGGAAAAATACAGTGTGTGAATGAGCAGCCTGTGCTGCACAGCGTCATTGTGGGATTGCCATCACCATCAAGCATTTTTGCCCAATGTTCCTGGTAAGAAAACGAGCAGGTCTTCTCGCGGGAAGCTGGTAAATAGTAAGTGCATAGCGGGGCGATCGGTACTTCCCGAGTTATACACAAGCATTGTAATGTAAAATATTTTTCGAGAAAGACGAAGAAACTTTGGAAATGCTTCCTCCGCAGTGCCATAATACGTAAACACTTTTTCAAAAAAGCTGGAAGATAATTTCAGGATGAAACCTCTGCATCACAGTGATCTTTGGGTACTGTTTCGGAAAATTAAAAAGGTAATGATTTCGATGCTTCTTATGCAGTCTCTAGTAAAAATTGCAAGCAGAATTCTAGAGTGCGGCATTTCGAGCTCAAAACTATTATATATATTCTTATGAGTCGATATACTTATACGTGCGAACGCATCTAGAGAGGCGCCTAATACAGCATAGGTGATGTTCTTTATACTAATAAGTTACAAATTCTTTAGGAGGCATATTAATGTAAGAAAGTCCTTATTCGTGATCAAATCTACAATTATAACCCAGATTAATTAAAAAAAAAAAACTAAAAGTTACTCAACGCTTTTCTCTATTTAAAAAAAATCTTCAGGAGGTGCGAGAACTACATAGAACCGCAGCGTAAGAGAAGAACCGGTGTTCTGTTCTCTGTTATAACAATTCTGAAGGTGTTGTCTGCATCGCATTTTTTCCTAGGCGGTCTCTAGGGAAAGCCACAAGTCAGTATTCTAGAGACCACCCTCGATAGGACAAAACTAAAATTCCTCTAGAGAGTTCCCCTCAAGGCTCCACGTTAGCTCACCGTCACGTTCTCTGCCCAGTTTATCATCCCACAATAGCGCAGGGACGTGACCAGGTCCCGTCCCACCTACGTCGCAGTCCCAAGCCTCCCAACTTTGTCCTTTCCATCTAACTTCAAATCGCCCACGCAATTGAACAATAATCCTTGGGACTTTTGGGGGCTTAAAGCTCGAAGGCACTCGATTGCCTGCGGAGTGATGGGAGTCAGAAGGGGTGATAGCCGACAGTCTAAAATGCAAATAGGAATATCTTTATAGAAACGTATTAACTAAGCTTTACCTGACGAAAGCAGTGATTTAGCAGTTGATGTTATTGGCATTATTTTATCTCATTAGAAACAGCGCACACTGAAATGAATGTTCAAGAGCAGTTTTCATTCAAGGAAAATGCCCAAATTTGGTAGGAAGCCGTTGTTTTGGGGTGTTGTGTCATGTCTAGAACTAGGCTGAATGGTTGTTCACGCTGCTGGGTCCCTAAAGATACTAAAATTCGTCTTTCCGCCAGGCAAATTAATTTTTGCCGTCCTCGTATTACAGCTCCACGATTTTAATATTTACACAGCACTAGATGAGTACTGACTCTGACATGAGATGGGGGAGGGGGGGTCACAGTTGTCGCATTAGCCTTCCGTTCCTGAAGCCATAGCTATGACAGTCTGTGGTCGACTGTAGCCGTGCACTGCTGTGGGACCTATTGCATTTCCGTTCGCAGCATGAACAAAAGTTAATTCGTGTGTAGTCCAGTGCACTTTACCTCTATGTTTAGCTTGTGCAAGCTTGTTGCAGAAACTGAACTCAAAGGAAAATTCTATCGAAATATGCTCTGCTTCGGTAGTCAAGTTTTTTTTTTAATCCCATCTTAACGTGGAGAGAAAAGGTCTCGTTGAATTGAAATCGAAGGCAGCATCTGTAACCATAACCCAAATGAATGATGACAACTTTATAAATCGGTATCAATTAAAAGATCTTGAACTTTTGTCCTGTTTGAACACACTATGTAACCCATCAGATGGTAGACTTGTCATTGCTCTATTCTTTCAATCTTTACCTCTAAAAATAGCATTAATATCACCTGAGACAATCTTCGTGTTACAGAAGTTGTGCTTTCAGCGCCGTCTTGTCTTGGATACATCATATCCTTGATCCAGTTTTTATCAATTATATCATTTTGCCCTGACCTGCATTTTTCCTCATGAAATACAATAACGTTATCGTAATTCCATAGATAAAAACTTCTTTCGCAGCCTTGAAAGACAAAAAAAAAAAGACTAGAAAAATACGCCTCTGTAAGATCTTCCAGCTCAAGGCACAGGTGCATTGTTGAGAAATGAGCCGAAGTGCTGCTTCTGGCGGATTTATCAGGGCAAATCGGCCCTTGCAATACCTCAGAGCGAAAATTTTCTGCAGTATCGACAAATAAGATATCTACTGAATTGTTTACCACGTTAGTGCCAAATCTTGGCGAAAATGCCTCATTTTTGCTCGAAAAATAATTTTGACGAACGGGAGACACGGCAAGTGTACACAGGAGTTATTGCAAATGACAGTCATACGTATATCTATTTTATTATTCTCCTTGAGTTTCCATCTATTTCACAGACTCTTAAATTCGCCCGCTTGTGCGTTCCGCTTGCAGCATTAGATAGGGGGAAGTAAGGGTAGGGTTGACGGTCTCGGGAACACGAAAAGTAGGTTATTAAGTCACTGGTTATGCTGATACAGAAACCTCAAGGCGCTGGGTCCTTAATATATTATACACTGCATATAGAGAAGAGAATAAACATAGCTATATTATTTATATTTTATTTTTAACCTACTGTCAATCATGGCTTTTGTCGTCCCACTTCGTAGTATAATACATGAATAGAGAATTAAATTTCTGTCAATGACATATCAATACTGTAGGTCTTCGCTAACCGTAAGTGCCAATGTACAGAAAATGTTTATATGGGGATAAGAAGGGAGGAACTCGAGCGTTGAGGTAAAGGTTAATTCTTTCATATAGTGGCAGAAAAGGTAGCGCTGCAGGGCTAATCATTTGTAGAATGAGTAGTCAATGGTATTTACGGCTTTATTGTGAGTTGTACGGGTAGTAATGTTTAATGTAATAAAAATTGAGCTGTACATGACATTTAGTCATACTTTTCATGCAACTATAACGATCATCGTTCATGCTCAGATTGTTTGGTACTGTATTTTCTGCAACTAACTCTATTGTATATTGAACAACAAACAGCCTGATGCAACGTGTTCTCCACAACTGAGCCACTGCAACGTGCATCATTAAGGAGAGCATGTTGATGTAAATTTCGCCGTCAGTTTCGACGATTGGCTCCACCGGCATAATTAATTACTAAGGTCCTCACGGAAAGTCACAGCTCGCGGCATAGCACAACTTTACACAACCACACTATGACAAGCTTTAGGCGTTCGGCTCCGAACAGACATGATTCCTCACACACTTCGCTGACGTCTGAACAGCTCCGCTTTCACTGCGGTACAATAGGCCGTACACGCAGTATAGTGAACTTGGATAAATGTCCGGCTGAACTACGAGGGCAATTCAAAAAGTTCGCGGAATTGCTGATAAAATATAACATAAATTGTAGCTTTCTTGCGTACGCGCAAATGTATTGCTCTGCCAAGTGTGGTCTTCTTCTCCGCTGATTCATTCTACCAACTGTGACGTAAGTTGCTGCACTTGAATAGGCAAATGAACAATTAATCTTTTGAGCATCACTATGAAGCGTTTGGTATCGAAGTCGCTGGAAGTTCGTTAGTATCAAATTTTCCTGCCCCTTGCTGTCTGTGGGGTGAGTGGTAATTGCCTTGCGTTCATATGAATAAGAAAGAATTTTTTGGCCTCTGTTTTGACAGCGGATTTGAAACTAATAATTCCTAGTACTTTGATATTAACAAAAATGAGGACCTTCATCTCATCGTTGAAACCATTTGTTATGACCTGACATGTGCCATGTATAGCGATCGAATGCCAGCTACCATATCAGACAGCACTTGACGTTCTTGGATACGTAATGACGCTGCGGGAGAAATTTTCCGCAAACTTTTGAATTCCCTCGTATATAAGACACGCAGCCCAGCCATGGAAAAGTGTGTTCATCTGTGTCTGTTCGAATGTCCTTCGGTCAAATTCCGGATAGCGAACGCTACAAATACCTTCCAAGATGCTGTAGAACAACGTATTGGTACCATATAATGGCTTATCCACGCTATAGACAATACAATGGTATACCTATACTTGAAAATGGATGATAATGTACTTTAGATTATATAATAATGCATCTATGTCTCAGAATGACATCTGCATGCTATAGATTACATAGTGATGTACCTATACTTAGAAATGACGTTGCATTACCTTAGATTACACGATTAATGTGTGTATTCTACCGCCAATGATGAAGGTGATGAACTTGTGCAGATACTTCTTCACTGACGGTGCTATCGTTATTAATTTGCTCAAGAATGCTGCACGACTAATGTTACTTAAAACGATGAGAAAAGACGAGCTTTTCGGCTTCAGTTCTGCAGAACATCGCTTCCTTTGGATCCTTGTCATGCAAAATGCGGGAAAAAAAATATCAGGCACTCAGAGTAACTAATAATTTTGAAAAACTAGGCCACATAAATCATTTGGATAACTCAGTTTTGAAAATACATGTTTTACTACATCTCCCCATACTATCCAATAACTTTGCAATTCCACAAAGTTCACCAAGTAACCGAAGTCCCGAGCTCAGGTGCCAAGGAATATTATTTAATGAGCCGTCCCCAGGTTTGCATCCTCGTTACCGTTTTGGGAAGACTTCGAACAGACATACATTCGGATGGACGAACCAGGAAGCAAAGAATGCAACGAGAGGACTTAGTGGGACTAAAATGAAACTGGGCCGTGACCGCATGTAACCAAATGACGTCCCATCGAATAGTTGAAGTATTTGAGTGTGGGACTTCAGGCCTTTGTAGGTTGGGCTCTTAATCCTAACTAAAAATATAAGGAGTGTTATATTCTGGACACGAGAGAAACCATACGAGTAGTTATTGCTGAAACTTTCTGCACCTGACGATAACAATTTTACCTTGTTTCTGTATGGGTGCAGCTCAAGTAGCTAGCCAGTTAGGCGCGGGAGATTGAATAAATTAAGTCCAAAAATATGGCGATATGTTTAAAAATGTTTCGCAAAGAGCACTGTGAACTGAATATGAAGAGTAAATAAGGCTACACTTTAAAGAAGAAGTTAAATCAGGGCGATATACCGGCCCAGATCTTGCTGTTAGTGCTGTGAAAGTTTCCACAAGACTCCAATGCGATCTTTTATTGGTAATTGTTTATTGTTCAATTTGTATATAGTCTATTCATTTGTTTATGTGTTTAAGGGATAAAATTCAGAATTTACGACGATTTTTCGGGTGAAATTAATTAAAATACTCATCGGCTGTTCAGTCGTAGCTTAGTCGATGTGACGTCAGTGATCATGTCACTTTTCGCTACTAGTTTCTCATGAGTCCTCCCATTACACTCTTTGCTTCCTGGGACGAGCAAGCAGCTCTCTTTATAGTATGGATTTCAGTGGCGTATCATTGATAGGCCATACTACAACTTCAATCGAAATTTTTTTCTCTCGAACGAAAAGCTGTGCTTTGATATAACGTATCTGTTATTGAATGACGTCTCTATGCTATAAATTTACGTATCTATAGCATTAAGTAACGTTTCTGTGGTATAGAATAACGTATCAATGTTATAAAATGACGTATGTAGTTGTATCATAGAATATGGAACCAACGCTATATTTGACGTATCTGTATTATAGAATGATATTCTACGGCATTGAATAACCTGTCAATGCTATAGATTAATGTATCTTTTAATCTAAAATAACGCATCTATGCTCTAAAGTGCAGCATCATTGCCATAGCATGATGTATGTATGCTTTGGAGCGAATGTTCATACTACAGAATGTATCCACGCCGTAGAATGACGTATATGTACAAGCTACAGAATTAGCAATCTACGCTTCAGAATGATATACGTGTATTTATGCTACAGCTTATAGAATGAGGTATCTATCAATTAGGTTGGAAACTAAAAGTTCTTGCTGTTTTTTTTTTTTCTAACGTTTTAGAAAGTAATAACAGGTAAGTACTTAGTTTCCAACCTAATATAAAACTACGTATCTGTGGTATTGAGTGACGTATCTGTATGCCTTATTGAACGATGCACAGATGATAAAAAAGGATGTACTTTTAGTACTAAACGACGTATATCTATTATGTTAAACAACGATGCATCGATGCTACAGAACGACGTATCTTTGCAGTGGAACAACTTATCCTCGCTCCATAAAGACTAACATCTTCTGTGGAACAACAAACGCATCCAAGCTACCCACCACTGACCTCGATCCACACTTGCATAATGCACAGAACGCCCTCGTTGAGCTCATGGGTTCCCCTGAGGCAAGCACCGCCCACGGTGCTGCAATTTTAATTTTTCTTTATTGAAGTCCAAAGGTCGGAAGGCGTAACTTCACAGACGCTCACACATGGCCTTTTCTTCTCTTAAATATGAGACTCGTGATTCTTAAGTTGGTAAAGTAATTTACCAGCTATATTGTTTAATCATTTCGCTAGCATCTTCCAGAATCATCCTATATTAACTCACTTCTTCATAACTTTCATCCTACATAATAGTTGAATTGATGTTCTTTATATGACGTGATTTCTCCAATCGGTACCAGTAGATATCTAAGATAGATAAAATATATTACCGAAAGTCCTACACCCACTGCGTACGAGTGTTAGCTCTAGAGATGTTCCGACAGAAATTACATTCACTCTCACTTTAGCCAATTTCATTGGGTGCACATAATAATTTATATTCGATAAGTAATTAATCCACACCTTCCATTTCCCTTCCTAACCGATCAGAGGTTATATTTATGCTCGTACACTGAACTGTTCTTGACGGTTCATTCTGTCCAATGGAGCCCGGGCGCTATATCAATTAATTTCTTTAATGTATTTTTTAATTAAAGTAGAGCTCCAACTGACATGTTATCCATGGTGACGCAAAGCGTGCGTTTATTAGCGAGAAACACAATTTATCAGTAGATATAGGCAAATGGGGGAAATAGCTCTAATTCTTGTCATTTTTGTGTCCTATGACTCGGTGATCGTCGCCCAATTGTTCGGATGAATTTGTGTTTCTTTCTGTTGAATGTTTTAAGCAGGAAAGTAGGACACACCGATACTCGTGTTTTGTTGAAGCCATCAGTCAATTCGTGGGACGTAGTGACGATTTCGAGTAAAGTGTTGTAAATATATCACGGCGTAAAACGTATAGGCTAAAGAATTAAGTCAAGCAGACTTCCCCGTCCTGGTTTTAAAAAACATACACCATTAAAGATAGCCAATTGTTATCTTAGCACTAAGTAGGCCTTGGGATCATTTTTTTGTCTTGTCCACTATGCTTCTTTCCTTTTCTTCGTACTTTTATGGACGAACCATGTGTGTCTTTCCAGTGGTCGAATGGTAATGTGCTGCGCAAACACGCTGTAGGGTGGGAGTTCGCCTCTCCGCCGGACAGGCGAATGCTTTTACTCTAATAGCAGAGTCAGCGTTTCTGATATTCACCATGCACTGGAGGGGTACTGACCTATCCAGAAATGGTGATAATTTGGAAACATTTCAGCTTCCGCATGAGCCATCTGTCTTTAACGCCTTATCTCTGACAATCCATGGTCGCCTGTAACCGTGCGCTTGATCTTGGGGCTGAGAGGGCATTAATCTACAGCAAGAACCAGTGCATATAAATTTTCTTTTTTCATATTTCTCGACTAGCTATTCCTTTGCGAGTCGTTCTGTGATTGGGTGCCCATTTTTTTTTTATCTTTCATAACATCCTGTCTTGTCTCGGAAGCTTTAAACTACGTATTGCATGCCTACCCAATTGAAAATGAACAACGGGACAGAATTTGCTGCTGTCACACAACACCGCGACTTGGGAATAGCTATTACAAACAAATAACAACACAGTCAGCAAGTTGACATGAGTGTGAAAATGGCAAGCAGAGTACTAGGATTCACCATCAAGAATTTCGAATACAAGTCCAAGGACATCATTCCCTTGTACAAGGCGTTAGTACGGTCACACTTAGAATTTGCTCTTCAATTCTAGTCACCACATCTGAGTAACGATATCGATAATATAGAAAGTGTCCAACGCAGAGCAACGAAATTGATACGTCAGCTGCAAAACAAGCCATACGAATATTGCATAAAAGAACTGAGCCTGATCTCTCTCGAGCAAAGACGACTCACTGGGTAACTTATAAAAAAATTCAAGTATTTGAATGGCTTCAACGACGTACCTACAACGGACTCTTTGAAAGAGACCTCAATGATCGCTTGCGAAACAACGGTCAAAAACTCAAGCATAAAGCTCGAAGAACGGCCTGAAGTCAGCAGTTCTTTCCGTATTTCATAGTGAGCATTTGGAATAGACTCCCCTCCGACGTTGTCGGTGCGGAGACAGTCAACGCTTTTAAAAATTGGCTTGATAAACATTGGTCTAGATATCCTCCACAGCTAAGAATTCCTCATCCAGGAGTCGCAAACTCTTAACGGCCAAAGCTTCCGAGGCCACCTCAATCTCTGTCTTTCGGTCCAACTACACGAATAGGCGTCTCTAAGCTACGCGTCTTAACGGCTATTGATCGTGCTTGCGAGCTTGCATTATTGTCTCTGACTGAGATTCTTCCCCCTTTTTTTTCTCCTTCCTCAGTCCTCTATATCCTACCGACATAATGGCATTATTGCTCATGGAGGGTCGGTTTGCAAGTTCCGGTGTCTCTTTGGGAATGGGTCAGTTGGTTCGTCTACTACCGCCTATCTAATCTACCTTTGAAATTTTTCCCTCTTTCATAACAAAACTAACTTACTTTCACACCTCTTTATTCTGTCATAATATAAACTAACGTATTTCTTACTTACCTTTGAACCTCCTACCTCTCTCATAACAGTAACACACGCATACCCTACCTATCTACCTTTGTACCTTTTACTTCTCTCATAACATAAGCTAACGTGTAACCTACCTCCGCAACTTTTTCCACGTGAATCAGCAAGGGAAACTGATGTATAAAGTTTCCCTCTTCTTGTGTTGTTTCCGACAACTAGCGTGGCTCTCAGTGAGTGTTTACACAGTGATGTTTCCCTCCACCTGACACGCTTCAGTTCTTTAACAGATTCTTTACATTGCCCCAGAACACGCGCCTTTTGTTGACAAGATCTTTGTCGAATAACAATTTCCAGTGTCTGCATCAATGCCGTAGTGGAAAATGCGAAACAATTGATACTGGTAAAGTAAAATTCATTATGGTTTTGAACTCTCACGGCTCATCAGAGAAGATGGAATTTTTAATATTCTTCATCGCACAACTAACATGTAATGAAAGTTCCCGAATCAATTCAGCTTCACAGAAGAAAAAGAATCTCATTAATTCAGCTACAGCTGGATGCAGCATTCATCATTTTAGAGGGTACAGTGCTCTCAGGTGATACAGGTTCTTGGTGAGGAATTTGATCTGCTTAACTAAACAGTTAAGTTTCTGCAGTTTTATTTTAAAATAAGCGTTAATATAATGTTCATTTAATGCACGAAAAATTGATATAGCAGGCTCAAAACTGTTAATTAAAGACATTCTAACAATCAATCAATCGATCTTCCCGTGAAGACGTCATTGCAGGCTTGCCGGTTTTCGGTTTTAGTTTAAGTGCCTTTGTCAGTCTTGAATCTACTGATAAGACGATAAATAAATAACACTTTCTGACTTTACGTTACCAGAAGTTTAAGAAATATGCTTTCCTTTTTTATGACTAGACAGAATGAGCTTTTTTCAAGATTGAATGCTTGACGTGTTGTTGCTCCTATATTGCCTACAAATAATTCCAAAAAATATTTGACACTTATTTTCTACTTAAAAAGTGCATAAATCGAATATGATTACCTTGATGGGGATGATTCAACGGTGTTTTTGAATATTTCATTAGGGCAAAATATGGGTTTCTTTAAGATAAAGATTTTTTACAGTTAAAGATGAATGTAAAATCCTCGTTTGTAATTCTTATATATATATATATATGTTTCAAATCATTTTGTTTACATTTTATAAATATATATGCAAGACGTATAAAATAATAAACACTTTAAAATTGTTAAAGGTAAAGTCAACTTTGACTCCACCCTCCACTGTGAAACCCACACGTCATGGTTCGTACTGCAGATATAGGCAACTGGCCCCAGAGAAGTAAATACAACTTCTGCCGACCGCGGGTCGCTAAGAACCATGGCACCGTAGCAGAAGATCCAACGACCCGCGCCCCTTACCCTCTCATTCCTGGGAAGGTAATTGCCCCCACGTAGCTGTGGAAACCAAGCAACTTGCAGACCCAGCACGCCAGCACATGCAGACCCAGCACATGGACATCTTAACATTAAAATAATATAAGTAAAATGCCATGAAACATTATTTCAATATGATCCCCCTCTCCGAGAGCCTGAACAAGGCCGGCCAGGGCTACAACTACAGTCGTACCATGAAGCTCAACCACCTGCTCTACATGGACGACCTGAAGCTGTACGCGAAATCAAAGGATCAAGTAGAACAGCTCCTCAACAT
>LQNS02278165.1:3955508-3968014 GCA_001587735.2 Parhyale hawaiensis
CCGCAGAGTGCGCAGTGCGTAGCATGATATGCGGACAGTATAAAATTTTATAATAACTCGATATGTTTTGGAGGAATATTTGTGAAATTTCATTAGCAGTATGGCAAAACCGTTGTGCAGGTACAGTTGTGAATCAAGTTGTATAATGCTAGGTGTTAGGTAGGAAACTGAGTTCTTGGGGGTCTCAACCGTCCAAAATACCAAGAAACCGGTTCCAAACTAGTTTAATAATAATTAAACAACATATGCAGCCGATTGCTTCACAGTTTCACATGTGCAGCAAGTGTTGCCAAAACGAGTACAAAATTCACAAGTATATATTCTTAGAAAAGCTTTTGAATCAATACATGATAAACATTTTGTATTTAATCTTGGGGCGCACTGTATGAATACTGCAATACATAAATCCTTAGTGATGAATAAGTCGAAATATTTGACACTAAGGCTTCATATTTATAAGGAAAATTTAGAATATCTTCTGGGCAATAAAACTAAAACTCTGAAGATATTCTAAATTATTCTTCTAAATAAATCCTTAGTGCAATAGAACCGACGTGTAATAAGAAAACGAGCTTCGAAGGACGATCAATTTTCCTAGAATTAATTTGTGATGCATAAATTGAGAGCATGTTCCTCGTATTCAGAAGCCTTTCTGAGTACGTTAGGAAGTGAACAAACCCACATTCCTCAGGCACTGCAGAACAGCAGAACATCCCAAAAAATATTGCCAAATTAACACTGCGATGCAGGTAGAGGGTGTGTTCAAGCACAACGGAAATTAGTCTTCATTATCATTAGTCTTCATTATCATTATTAGTCTTCATTATCTCATAATTTAGCCCAATATTCTGTGTAACATGAAACTTACCCAGCACGAGCTTAATTTACCCTAGGATTCTTCGCAAAACTTTCCCCAAATTTTACGTAATAATGCGTACCTAGAGTACCTCGATATCTTTAAACGAAATCCAGGGGAATTTCCGCACTTTATACCTCACATGTGTGGTGTTACGAAGTAGAGTTTCTTATTCCGTTGAGGCCCAGCTTGTGCCTATATGGAAAGCCAGCAGTGCAGCAAATTATCTCAGCAGTGCACGTAACGACTGACCCCTGCCATGCTTTTTAAATAAAAATCCAATACATCATTCTTAAATTTTGTAATTTTCATGTCAGTGGCATTTCGAATCTGCAGCGCATTTGTGTACCACGATCCACTATAATGTAATAATACAAAGTTGTTAATTGCTTGCTCGCTTTTTGGTTGGTCCGTCTCTCCGTCACGCTGTTAAGGATTTAGAGAGGAGAAAATTCATCTACCGTAATATATCAGCTCCTGGAGTCACGGTGACAACTACAGTTTCTAAAATATACGGTCAAAATTAATGTAGAAATACTTAGCTTTCTGAATATTGCTTCGCTTTGAAAACTCGCTCGCAGTACTTTGTGATATGAAGATGATGTTCTTCTGAGAATGGTAGATTATAGTTTTTGATCCTGTCGGGCATAAGCTATATGGCATATGTTTTAGCTGAATTTCTTTGTAACAGTTCGAAAGGCCCAGTCCTGGCTGGGAATTTCGTTCCTTTCGTGTACGTACAATCCAATTCGCTTATGCTTTCATTAGCTGAATATTTTCATAGCAGTTGGAACTTCACGCTAAAAAGACGCCTTTGTATATTCACTTACATCCAATGAGCTTCAATGGGAGGAGTACGCCGTTCGGAAGGGACCCGCTCATTTGTGTACCGAAACAGTGCACTGACTTCGACCGCAAACCTCTAGAATTTGACCGACTTCACCGTCACCAGTCGTCATAAAGTTAAGGAAGATACAGACAGACAGGCAGTTACTCAATATTTTGGCAAAGACAATCCTGTCTGATGATTTATATCCAAGCGCTCACCCTGTTATTTTCATCATCAGATGGTATACAGGATTCAAGTTTTCTTTACATACTTCCATCCGCTCGGAATTTCGTCGATGGTTAATCAATATAAAAATTTGAGCTCAGGACTCGTTTCTATATATACTGTTTGAGGCAATGCCGCTCTCCGATTGGATGAGCCACTCAGCCAGTTTAAGAGAAAAGTTTACTCGCAACGCTCCAGTAGGATAAATAGATAGGGTGCACTCCTCTCTATTAGAACCTCCTTGTTTACATCACAGCCAAATTTCGCTCCGAAAGGTTTACCTATCGGTTGGTATCCAGGTTACAGTAGGCCTTAAGCATTCCGGTGAATTAGTTTGATTCAACTACATTATCTTAGTAGTGCTCAACGTTTGGTCAATTCCAAACCGATATCCGCGCCTTATCTTGCAGGGGGTTATTTTTTGCTCTCGTAACACTTGTTGCAGTACAGCTTGAGTTTCAACAATGGAAGATCACGGCTGCTGATATGAGACCTGTACCGCAGCAAAACTTATACTGGGAGTCGGAACAATAAATAGCTCAATGACAAAATTATTGCCGTCGTTTTTGACGGCTGGGTAATCTAGTTTTTAAATAAACGTAGCTTACCCATTGCTGAGTTTATAACTACCTAATACAATTATATTAAAACACAGTTGAGCTGTTGTTGATTGGTTGGTCTCTTCAGCCCGATGTGAAAAATTAGATCGGAGGAAGTTACCTTCTAAATCGTAAGGAGCCAAAGTAGCCGATGGCAAAGATAAAAACTCCTAATTAAGTTTCGATAGCCCTGGTGGCTTTACCAAGCTTGATGGTCTGCGGATATATATATTATACATACTTTTAATCATCAGGGATTACTTTTGCAGCACGGCCTTCAGTCGAAAGCATTTCCCCTACAGTCGTTCATAATCCATTCCGAGGAATTTTTCTTTCGCAGAATGTCTTCATAGCAAGGGCAAATTTACGCTGAGCAGAGGAAAAATATTTTTTACTTTTACTGTTCATTTCCGCTAAATATTGAACGTGTCGTGGCGCTGCTGGTAGCTATCCATGAGCTGCTGTTGAGCACGTCCTTTAATTTCTTTAACTTGACCTTCATTTCCTTGGTGTTGCTCGATAGCTTGATTTATAGTTATAATAATAATATTATCTTAGTGGTGCTCAACGTCCGGTCAATTCCAAACCGATATCCGCGCCTTATTTGCTAAAAGGAGCAAAGTTAGACGCTTCGAGGCCAGAGTAGCTGGATTCCATCAGAACCAGCTATTCAACACCAACCAGAAACGCCTCTATCAAACCCACAGAGAAGAAGGGACAAGCTCTGACTCACCCAACGAAGAAGAGAGCATCCGATTCTGGAGTGACATCTGGAGCAAAAGGTACGGCACAACAATACCTCTAGAGTGGCTCCACGACGTCAAGGAGAAGAACGTCGCAGCAGATCCAGACCTTACGATCACCTGTCAACAGCTCAAAAAGCAACTGAGCAAGACCAAGAACTGGAAAGCACCTGGACCAGATATGATACACGGCTACTGGATAAAAACTTTCACAACGCTGCACACCAGAATTACACTGGATCCCTGTACACCGGCACAGAAAGATATTCATGAAGGAATGATAACAGTAGTTAGTTTACGGTCGTCGAGGGAAAGAATACGGAGCAAGAGGGGACAGCGGTAGATGATGAAATAAGGACAGTAGAGGGCACAAACGATAGATGTCCTGAACAAAACGTGTAAAAACCTTTTAATAAAACCCAAAGAACGCCTGCCACACAAACAAGAACTAATAACACATGTGTCCTTAGCTAATAAAAGTCAAACTACCTAATAGTACCAGACATAACATGTGTGTCAGGAAACTAAGAATATTTAAATAAACCTTGATTTTGTAATCAATAGATTCATTTCTGTAAAGGAGTGTCCTGCTTATACATATAAAGCATGCAAAACTTGATTATGTCATATTAGTTCTTATATTTCCATCAAGATAATAATGACTTCATCAAGACAGCAGATTTATTAGCGTAATAAATCTCCTGTCTTGATGAAGTCATTATTATCATCATGATGGAGACATAAAATCAACCAAGACGTCCTCTATTCTCTTCAATAGTTCATATATGTAACAATTTTAATTTTCATGGAACGTCAATACAAAATGGAACCATCTAACTCCACGTGCCCATGGTCCTTATTTTAGGACCAAACTTTTAGGGTAACAAATCTTGAACAAACTTTTCTTTCAACAATATTTTTTACTTTATGCGACAGTGGTAATATTCATTTATGCTGTGTAGAAATATGAGTTCAATAAAATAAAAACTTAGCGAATGACAGGTGATTGAAGAAATAAGAAATATATTGTATCCTTCGCCGCGAAATCTTTGCACTTTTTTGAGCAGATCTTCGGTCGTGTTACCAAAATCTACCAGGAAATGGGTAAGTTAGTTGAAAACACTTCTAACTTTGATGCCTAATGAAAAATTCATCTGAAAATATGGTTAATTATTAACTTGGTCCTAAAAAAAGGACCATGGGCGCTAGTGGGTTAATAAAACATCAAACCTGTGGATGAGTAGCATTGTGCATTAATTTCTATCACAAGTAAGAACAATAAAAAACTTCACCACGGAATTACTGCTGGCATTTTTGACGGACAGGGGACATTAGATTTTCATAAATCGAGCATAAATGCTGCTTATAGCGTGCCTTTCAAATTAATGAAAGTTACCCATGGCTAGCTAAAGTTGCAAGGAATCGTTTGCACAGTACTACAGGAAATAAAGTACCAGTCAGGACACGAGTATTGAGTCCCTATAATATAATAATAACGCATGATGGTACCACCTTCGGGTAATACAAGCGATGAAATTTATGTGCTGGCAACTAGGAAAGGCCTCGAGCGGCCTCTGAAGCCCGCTGCAGACGATAGTCTTTTGACCTGTGTTTTCACTTCACAGCTTTCGAACGCGTAGCTGTTTCTGAGTAAACAACAAAATAGAGCACTGCTTTCTGATACGATATTCGCTAAAAATTTAAAAAGACACAAGATACTTCACCAGTGACACGGGCTAGCCAGAGAATACGACGGTAAACATTTTATCGAAACCTTTGGAAGACACACAGTCGTGTTTGCAAGGGCAATATGAAGTCTTTGAAGGCGATGAAGTGAAAACACAGGGCAAAAGATTATCGTCTGCAGCGGGCTTAATACTGGCTGTCGTTATCTCTATATTATTATTTTTTTTTGTGCATGTGGTGAGCAATACTGAAGATACAATTTAATTAGTAATACATATCCCGCGAAAATTTCGCCCAGTGAACGAATGTGAGTTTCATGAATGTAGCTTATTGTGTTTGAACAATTTGTTCTCCAGATTATCAATCTAGCTATTTGGCTGTAGGAGTGCATTAGAGTCGGGTAGCATCACAACACGGAGCTTTGACACATGGAGCAAGTATAGGAAAAAACGCAAATTATAAAAAATTGAAGGCCACAAAAACTTAATGTCTTCCCTGAAACAGTGATCTAAATAATCAGATGTTGAAATTTTTGTTATTGTAAAACCAGTAGAAGGCAATAAAAATAAATTGTATATATGTACTGTTTGACAGGAGTATGTATGCATGCATCAGTGCAATAGGGTAACATCCATCTGAAAGTCTTTGACAAGTCCGTTCACATTGTTCAGGTTTGTCCCAAAGCTTAGTCCGGGCGTCTCCTGACTCTCCTCTATATTTTTAACGGTCATTAGTTGACAACCAATTTAGCATGTGACTTAAATATTTTAACGTAACCTAACACATACTTGGGTCCAGCTCTCATGCTATACCGGTAACAATTTAAAATCTCTATCATCAATTTCAGTTTCACCGGCGTCCTGCCGAATGGAGAACGTTTGAACAGCTTGTAGTTATCCCTGAAATCAAGTGTTTTTTAACAGAGAGAGTCTTTAAAAGAAAATGTTGAAGTGCATGACTGCAATAGAACTAGTTAGGTCTACGATTTGAGCGACCTGCATGACTCACCTCGTAAGTTACGTTTATATCATCAATTTAGTTTATGTTGCATTTAATGTACAAACTGCATTTTCATATTTTGCTCAATAAATATTGAGGAAATATACAGAATTAACCTGTCAAAGTGATGAGAAGTACTGCACAAAATTAGCGTTTAAGTCTTAAAGATAATTATGATTACCTGCGCCACTTATGGCTAGAATATCCATGAACATCACTGAATCATAGTCCAGTTTCACATTACTTTAGAATAATTTAGATCATATTCGGGTTAACAAGACCCAGAAGCTTCAAGCAGCAATCGCTTCTTTCCAATTCGCACTGTAAAATTTTCAATCTGCTTAAGGGCCGGAACCCAAACAGCGATCGTAAGTTGGGTTTGAGTTTACAGTTACTGGTTTTCAATTTATAAACTTAATCTTAGTCCGTTTTTAGACAAACGCCTTGGGAGTTCAGTTTGCCTCTGTTTCACTGAGGCCATTTCACTTTGTTATCAAGTTCGAGAAACAATGAACTGACGACACGTACCTTACGCTAATGCTCTTTCAGAAAGTGGCTATTCGTCCACCACTTCTCTGTTGTCTCATCTAAGTTGATTTATTTATAAGTTTAAAAGTCTCTCTTTATGGAAGATCAAAATTCAGAGCTGGCGCGGCCCGTAGGCTGGCAGTAATCTCTTATTTTAGCTTGTTTCAGATCCTACAGCCCTTTTCTGGAGGCCCTGCAGTCCTTGGTAAAGGTAAGGCCACTTTGACCGGATGCCCCAAATACGAAACCCACATGCACTGGTTCGCGGTGTAATATTAAATGCCTAGTAGGGCCCAGAGGCGTGCACGGCTGCAATCGACCATAGATTATCGGAGCTATGGTATCATATAGATGGAAGACTCGATCGCAAACTGTGCCTCCCTCTTCCGACCATAAGGCCGGTACCCTTCCCTCCAGAGACCATGAGTGGCAGAAATAGTGCCACTGTGTTCTCGAGAAAGTATATAGAAAGACTTTCCCTCCCTGGCTTGGGATCGAACGTCTGACCTCCAAATAACGAGCGAGTCTGCAGTCGTGGCCACTGAGACATACATACCCAATAATTGTAGATTTCACGGCGGGTCCCCTTTGGTTATTACACTAATGATAGTAATGTAATTTATTAGAGGAGTCGCAAGATCCCATCACTGTCTTTAGTAATAGCGAGGCCTTTTTTTAGCTAAGATGCCACAGTTAAAAATTATCGGTAAGAAAACGGCCAAAGAGCCCCTGCTCGTAGGGTCTCCGAAAAAAAAGCATCAGCAATGTTGATGTCAGGTAACAGATGTCAGATTGGCGCTCTCGAATGAGTCTAAGCTGTCATGCAGTCCAAAGAAACCACTGATCCCCTCACGAGTCAAAGGATAGACAATAGGGTTAATAAGGTTAGGCTAATAAATTAAATTCTTTCATCTTATGTTATAAGGAACAGCGACTTCAAGGAGACCCCGTCGGTTACCTGAGCCTTAGCTTAGCCTTCGGGTCGTTTTTCTCTCGTACCCATTTGATTCTGCTTCTTTCTACTTTCATGCTATTACTGATTATGCTTTATTCTGTACAGAAAACACTGTAGTTTTCTGTTATTTCTATAGGGCACAGATACACATTTGGATGAAGGATCAGGTTGAACAGACTAACGTCGTGTAGAGAGGCCCCCACAGTGTCGGGTATAAACTCTGATGAGCACATATTCGAGCGTAACCTGTTCTCCTGGCAGTAAATCTAACGCAGCCACGATTTACACAAACGGTGACAAACCCTGGTTCACACAAGCCTTTCATGATTACGTAAACTCGAACGCAGTCGTGCATTGCCTAAATCCGAATTGAAATTGACTGTGTCATGTGAATCGAATTTTCCTTTAATTTACTTTCTTAAACACTGCGAAGAGCTACAGTGCACTGACGAGATCAGGAAGCAATATCCACAAAGTGCAAAAAAGACCGTGGGTGCATCAACTGTTTATATTGACGAAACTTGATTTGCCGTTTTTGAGAGGCACCGACAAGCTGACATCTTCTCAAACAATAACACTTTTGGCAAAGCGAGTTAAGGTGCTTGAAAACGCGAGCCTTACGATTTTTCTTTGTTATTGGCTTAGGCCATGAAATAGTTTCTCTTCTGCTTATATTACAAACTCTTCGCCATTTCAAAGGTATAAACAATTCAAAGGTATAAACATTTCAAAGGTATAAACATTTGCTTCGCTTCACCGTCGGTAAGCAACACAATAAGACTTAGTAAATTATGCCGACTAAACACACATGGCAAAATGATCGAAAAGTCTGCTTTCTTGCTATTGGACACAACACCCACATGCTTAAAATTGGTTACAGGATGTTTCAAATTATTAAAGTGCGCTTTTTGAGCCACTTGTCATCCTTTTAACTCAAATACCATAAGCCAGCGGCCGCTGCTTGAAGGCTCGAATTCTACTAGGCCTTACAAGAGTCCCGTTGCACTGTTTTCCTACATGTTTTTAATCAACTTTACAAACTAAATTATTTTCTGCGGCACTAGCGTCCAAGCTATCTTGAAGGCAGTTATCATTAGCAGTATGAATAGTGGTACGATTCTTGTGCACCACACAGGAAGTAAAGTGGATTAAGGCGCAACAAGTCGGATATCGCCGACGCCTGAAACTCAGTCGGATGACCGTCGGCAAATTCGTTAACAAAGGGTGATGTCCTTAAGGATCAAGAGAGCCTGAGTTATCAACTGAACAACTGTTAAGAAAGCTTTAGGAAACGATCCCGGACTAAAAATTATTCAATTGGCGAAAAAAAACAAATCTCTCTGGGCACAGCATCTATGGAAGTCAAAAGTGATGCAGGAACAGTTGGAGACGCTTGGAACGACCCCCACTAATTATTGTTCGTATGCAATCGCAACGTGAAGATCGCTGTCGTCTTCTTGACTGCTGGAAGGGCCATGGTAATCGTTGGGTTAGTTTCTCATGTGAGAGAACATTCACGGTGAAGTCGGTACCTTAACTTGAGAGTCTTCGGACGAAGTCAAAATGACGTTTCGCACATCACCTCAAGCGTGTGGATCGAGTCACGACGTACGTAGGGTTTCCTCTGTTGGGTCGCAGTTTGAGACCCAAGATAGAGCCAACAGTGCACGTAACCACTGACCGCTGGTCTATCTGCTACTCTTCTTAAACGAGAATCCAGCAAATATGTTAACTTTATCACTTTTGTATTAGTGGCGTTTCGAATATTCCGAAGCAATTTGTTAAACAGTCTTGCTGCTTCCCGTACAGTGAAGCTATTAGAATATTTTGATGTCACGGCTTTGCCCCCAACTCTGCTTGGAATCCGTGTATCACAAGTCCTTTCTGAGGGTCTAGAGATAATCCATTCATTCACAGTGATACGTTCCAGATTTTCAAATATTTATTATTGTAAGGCGCTCGAAGCATCGTTGTGTTGAATGCAACAGAAGACAGCCAAGTCATTTGTGATAGTCATATACTCTGGCATGCTTCGAATTTTGGCAGTGAACGATCGTTTGATAACTTCAAGTTATTCTAGCTTTTTTCTTGTACTCAGCTCCAAAGTGGAGAACAGTACTCTATTCTCGGTAGAATTAATTGTTTCTATAAAGTGAGCACCGCCTCTATACTTCGCGTGGCGAGAAAGTTCGTAAAACCCATCTATCTTTTATCCCCTCAGCGATAAATCGAGCTGTATGTTCTTCAAATGTAGCATCGTCTTGCATTCTTACTCCAAGGTCTCTTAAAACTTTTTCTATTTCATGCTCATCACTGGTAGTATTTAGTGTGGATTCAAGAATACTGAATATATTCCGCATCTTAGCAACACGAATTTTGTTTCATTAAAAGTCTCATAATTTTTTACCGACCATTGGCTGAATGATCGCTTTAATTGCTGCCAGGGAAATTTAGACATCGGCTACGCATCTATAACCACGCACTCCACCTCCGTTATGCTACATGGCGTTGTGGCTTCAATTTATGAGATGTCACCTGCTCTAACTCCATTCCTGGCTGCCCATGAGCTAAAATCATTGTACAGCTTCTGGTGCAGCCAGAAATTCTGTTGACTGTGTGGTTCAAAACAGGCGACACGTTAACCGCTGCCTACTGCAGAAGTCCAACCTTGGGTTAATGAGAAAACGAAAAAGAACCCGGGCAACGATTTTGATCATGACGGTTCCCCTGTCAAATGCACACTGCCGATATCCTGCAGGACGTGAGAAATAATAAAGCGAAACAGGCCTTTAGCGAAACCTAATATTGTTAGTACAGCCGGTTAATCATATCGAGCAGTCAACATTTCGTAATGTTCATAACGCGATGGCATTGCGGAAGCGCAATTGCGCCGCAAAGTGTGATGTCACAGGCTTTTCTTGACAAGGCAGTCGGTTGACTCTATCCTTTATGGACTTTGTTTACCTGGCACCCTTGGCAAGTGAAAGTCCAGCTTCTGTTTGCACTCGGTGTGGTGGCAGTTGTCTGGCGACCGGCGATGGCCGCGATTCAAGAGGCAGCAAAGTGCATATAAACCGCATTAAGGTTGGTTCAGGCTATCAGTCGTTTGGTCGCCATGAGTGTTGCTTGCGTCTGAATGTTTCAGAGTGTTGTTGTAGACACAACGATAAGCGTGCCTACCAAAAGATTTACTAAAGTCTTCGGTGGAGCCTCAGCACGCTGACCGTGTTTCACCAGTGATGTGATGTTTCTTCAAATTTTGAATGAAGAACAATTTAGAGAACTAAGCATTTTTTTCACAATTTATACGGAGGCAGCAATGCATGCGGGCGCTGAATTTTACATGTGGGGTCATAAAATTGCTTTATGAACCCGTCTCTAATTACTTACGGCGGGACAGAGAATCGCTACTGACTGGTCCGAAAGCTGTAGGCGGAGATATATACTACGAAGTTTCCAAAGCATATTTGCATTTTCAGGCCCCTTTTTGCTCACAGGCCGTCGTTTTGACATCAGGGGAATCACAAATATGAAAATTTTGAATTGCCAATGTATGAGAAACTCGTTCCTGATGGTCTGTGTTTGTTAATTAGGCGCAAGTAAAGTTTCAGCGATTTAGAACTGCAAATGCATATTAAGTTAGTCTTGCAAGACGTAACTTGTCCGTTCCTTTAAAAAAGAGCCCTGGCTTCGTCACCTTAAGTCAAGGGTCAGTTTATGATAATGGTTACTCTTAAGACGGCCAAGAATTCAATCTTCCGCCGAAAAAAAGGAGCTTGCTATCGTCGCAAGCGTAATCGGACAGTGAAGAACTCTTGCAACATCAACCAAAGGGATAAACCAGCACTCCCATCCAATTTTCGGAAAAGCCAAGCCCATTGAGCATATATTAACTCGGTTGCGTCACGCCAATCGATGGCGCCTATAGATTACTGTCTTAACTATTCTAAAGTAGGTGCAGAGATTAGCTTTATATGGCACAAGGATTTCGCCGGTTCCAGGGCAACCAGAGCCCTGATTTCTTAATCTAGAGTGCTGTTACACCCCCTTGGGGGTACCTAAACGCAGTCCCAGGAGGACCTATAAAGCGTATCCAGATTATCAAAAATGTTACCCTGCTTGTTACTCAAGAAAACTGTGTCTCTAAGCTGAACAAAGATGATAACGTAGTTGAAATATACGGAAAAACAGAAACAGTGTAGTACCAGTATTAACACTGTTAGCCACGGCCCCGGGCAAGTTTCCCCTTTAAGTTATAGTCTCCTTCACATCCTTTCACTCTGTGAATAACAAGACGAAATTTCGAAATCGCTTTGTACCCCAACACACGTGAGTTTCCCTCAGCCGGAAACCGGAAACTTACTCGAATGCACCAGATCAGAGAACTCATCAGCCAAGTAATAATACCGTGACTTAATCATATTGTTACCAATAAATGATTGCCATAATAAATATTTTTAGTTTGGTGGGCATAATTAATGAAACGCAGTGTTTGAGGAAGGGTTTGCTTGACTGGACACGCAGCAGAGGCATCAGGAAATTTACATTGAGTGAACTGAGAGGGGACTGAAGTAAAATATGGAGGGGCTCACGATGCAATGGAATACATCCATGATGGTTACATGGTAATAATATTACGGGGCCCGAGCGGAGACGTGACTTATTACTGGGGGCTCAAGCTTCCCCCCTCCCCTCTGGCGCAGCCACTCTTCAGACCGTATAAGTAGTGAAAAAGGTGAAGATCAGTTAACTGGACAGAGGCGGCAAGTGGATACTGTTCAGTTGCTCCACAGTACCACTCAGATATATGTGTAGTTTTTTTCGTTAACTCAGAGGAAGGCTATGCTGACGCTAGAGCATAGGAATGTCGGTAGCCTTCCTCTTTTTTTAAGAAAAAAGTACAAATATCCTGGTGTGGAATTGTGCAGCAGCGCACACCAGTAGCAACGGCCCGCGGCCGGCACTAGCTTTATTATCTATATATTAATACGCTTGTTCCTACCTACCTACCTACCTATCTACCTACCTACCTACCTACCTGCGGTGTGTGTCACGCTTTTCATCACTAATAGACGGAAGGAAATTA
>LQNS02278165.1:3969851-3982650 GCA_001587735.2 Parhyale hawaiensis
AAAACTTCACGCTTGAGCTCCCACGGACAGGTAATACAACCCAAATGAAGCATCTTGCAACACCGGGAAGCCCAAAACGCTGCTAAAGGAAATCCAGCAAAAAAAAACATTCTCCGTTCCTACGTCGCCAGCGTGGTGTGATTTAATAATAATAATAATAATAACAGCTGACTTAAACGCCTGCAGGCCAATACGACAAAAAGCCGATGCCGCAACAAATTCCAAATTCTAGCCGACCAGGGCACGAAGCACCGACAGAACTGATTAGTTCGACATCTGACAGCCTCCAAAGTGAAAGAGTGCGCTCTACGTGCAGCACAAGTCTCTCTCCCAAAAACCTTGAGGGCAGGAAGAGAAGAATACAACCAATGCCTCTCATTATTGTACACTTTATAGAACATACATAGCTCTGCCACTCTTCTCCTGTGGGACAGGTTCACTAGATCATTATCAGTGCACAGCCTGCTGGCTGAAGTAACAAGTCGGTCTAACAGACGCAAGTGAGTCTCAGCAGCTGAAGCCCAGACCGGTGAGCAATACTCCAACACAGGCAGCAAAACGCATAAAAACATCTACGGGCAACCTGACTATCACCAAACACGGAATTCACCTGACGCTGGAGTCCAATCTTAGTGGAAGCGCGTGACACCAACCTCCTAATATGGTGTCTTCGATTGGCTTGCCGAAGGCGAAGTGAACGAAGTCCACTCGATTTGGCTTGACTTCTGTGGAACTTTAGACAGAAGCGTTGGTTTTGTCCTGCTACACCTAGTTTCAGGGGTAAGCCCTAAACCGATTATTTTTAGAACCTCCGAAAGATCAACCCTACTCCACAATATGGAGCTTTCGCTGCGTCTCAGTCGCAATTGGGCTGCTGGTAGCACTTGCAACACATTTCACAGAGGCGAAACCAACGTTTTTGTTTGAAGTCCGGGCTAGAAAAATCAAGTTATCTACACAACGTCTTTGGAAGTCGCAGGCCCGGGCAAAGGTGCTCGCTGTCGTATGGACGATCTCTTCCAGACAACTTCCAGTTTCCAGTTCAGTGCGGTCGGTGTAGGTTGGTTGGTTGGGGCGGACTTTCTCTGTTGGCTATCGCCACAGGCAGGCGATCGAGTAACATTTGTGCGGGCGCCAACACTTTATAAATAGCTTTATTGGACCTGCGATTCTTCCCCTATTGTAGAGTTTCGACAAGACCAATGAAATATGGTGTAATTTGTATGATAAACTCGATCGCAAACAAATCATTGTACCAGTAACTTAATGTAACTGACAACACTAGGCTATGGTCTAATAGGACTCATTTTCTGAATAAATTATTTCAGTTCGTAATAATGTAACTTGGTCAAATATTTCCTATTTGGTAAATGAATTTATACAATGGGTAATATTGTAATTTGTTCAAATATGTTTCATGTGCCAATTAACTCTAGGTAATTCGCAATGACAGTTTTGTTCCAAATAACTCTTCTTTTCGACTTGAATTAAGTATTTCATAATAATACAATTTGATCAGAACATCTCATATGCCGCTCAAATTGAATTAGTTTTTAATAACGTAATCTTACTCGTTTGCAGCTAAATTACTGCAATTCTATTAAAGTAATTTAATGCTAATATTACTTACTAGCTCATATCATCTCGCCATACTTGTTTTATTAGGATTATTATTATTATTATAAAAACTTCACGCTTGAGTTCCCCGGAAAGGTAATACAACCCAAATGAAGCATTTGCAACACCGGAAAGCCCAAACCGCTGCTAAAGGAAATCCAGCAAATAACCATTAACAGCCGACTTAAAAGCCTGCAGGCCAACACGACCAAAAGCCGATGCCGGCAACAAATTCCAAACCTTAGCCGACCAGGGCACGAAGCACCGACAGAACTGATTAGTTCGACATCTGACAGCCTCCAAAGTGAAAGAGTGCGCTCCGCACGCAGCACGAGTCTCTCTCCCAAAAACCTTGAGGGCAGGGAGAGAAGAATACAACCAATGTTTGTTTGGTAACACTAATTTTATGTTTCAAATATCTAACAAGTTTTTTATTTATTTGTTTGTTTGTTTGTTTTTAGAACTATAAACACACCAGTGCTGCTACTTGCGTAAAGTTAGTGACTCCTAAGTTGAGCTTTAGCACTTTAGCCATTTTATGTATGAATTAAGCACCAATATCATAAGAGGCAGCTCTCTGACGTCACGCCAGGAGACGGACACAGTGAGCGTTATTTCATGCTATTTCGTCTAATGTATTATCTGTGAAAGTAATATTGAACTTGGACGTCATATATTCTGTAAGTAAATTTTACGATTTTCTGTTGCGCTTGATGTCAAAATTTGAATAAGATAAGCAGCGCGTGCGCCAGTTGCACAGCAAAAAATAGTTAACCTTGGAACTTTTTCCTGACTAGGATTTTTTAAAAGAATCACTTGCGTGGTTGATATCATATTGCATGCAGATGATGTTTCATTCTATTTGATCCACTTTACCGCTTCTATTAAAATTCATCTATAGTCTGACCATTTTATGAAGGCGGTTAGGTCGTGGTCAACTTCCTCTATGGCGGTGCCAATTCTATGTGTATATCTGATATTTTGTTCGGCCTTTATCTTAGCCCCGCTCACTAACTGCATATAGAGAAATCTCAGAAATATCCATAGAATTGGTCCCGCTGTAGATGAATTTGACCACGACCGAACCATCTTCATAAAATGGTCAGACTATAGTCCGCAAAACTTTGACCTCTTTCTGTGTCACAAATCACAGTGTTTAACGTTTTAGTAAGCATAGCACTAAAGTTATATAATATGCAACGAATAGTCTGTGCCAAGTCTTAACTACGCTGTTTCTATCACAGTTGTTGGCTTCTGTGCGTACTGTATATGCCATTCGTACTCTATCCAGCGCCATGGCTGGTTTGTTCCCATGCAATGATATTTGATGCACGCATCATATTCTTGTTGAGAAATCACCTTATTTGTATTTCATTCATAATCCACGTACTTCATCATTAACGAATTATTGTTGTCGTAACCCATTACTTCTGTTCCATCATCCTGCAATGATACAATAACAACTTGAATTAGGTCCTGCACTATCAAAGTTTTTTGATACATCTCACTATTGTACTCAATGACAACTCCCGTATATATCTCACGACTGTATTACAATGCGATCTTATTGACGAAAATTAAACTGTACGCTGATGAAATTTGTACATACAGCAAGAACATACAAAGAGTTGCATTATGAGCATCAGGTACTTCAAATCGTGAAATTATGAGCATCAGTTAAGGCAATCATAGCAGTTCGCAATTATTGTTGCGGCTGTGATAAACTCACTAGCTTTGGAATACAATAATATTCATGCTCCCCATTCATGTATGAAGACAGATCATACGCAAGTGTATTAAGACTATGGACGACGGAGATGTTATTGTTTCCCCAAGTACAAGTTTAAAGAATCTTGAACGCAAGATCATTCAGCTTACGGAATTGCTGATGTGCATATATATAAGCATCGATCCTTCGTAAATTCCGCCTCACTACTGGAAAATCCGTTGGGTGATTACAGGCTCTGATAACGATTGGTTCGTTAAAGTCCAGTAATACTTATCCACAATGCTTGATTTGTCCGGGACTTCAGACAGGAGCTTTGACTTTGCCACTCTGAATTGTGTTGCGTGCGTTAGAATAATTAACCGTTACTCTTGACATCACCTTTACTCTATTGTACGTAGCAAGTTTTGAGTTTTTGGAAGTGTCACGGGTACACTATTACGTGCTAACGGCGGACCGAAGCCAGCTCACCTGCCTGATTTTTATGACAAATCTAATCCATTGAGTTTGAATTTACCGTCCGATCAATGACGCCTTTCCGTCAGCAGTACAGCCGTACTGTTACGAAAGTGAAAGCACGAGCAGCAGCGACAGCTACCGCTGTCAAGGGCAGCTGGAGCTGTACGAAGAAAGGTAGCGCAAGAGAAGGGCGACCAACGTGAGGAAATGCTTGGTGGGCCAGCCTAGCGGCCGGTAGTGAAAGTAATGGTTTGTGACGGTGGTGCTGCTACTATCTAAGAGGGGGTCGTCTTCATGTAATCAAAGTCAGGACGCTCGGGGTGATGGCTGCATTTCCTTGATGTGGTGGAACTATGCATGCGATTATATAAAGTAACACTGAAAGCAATACATGCATTTCCTTCAGGTTGTAGAGCTATACAATATAATTTTGTTCATTATCTACATATCTCTGAAAACAATAGACTAATTTCAGAAAACAGATTCATATCCGGGAGTTGGTGGAAATATAATCGAGGTCGTTAATGATCGCTGAATATAATAAGGCATATTTCCTCGATATGTAAAACTAGAAATGGATAAAACGTTAATTACTACTGGGTGTAAAAACTGGTCAAGCTACTACGTAAATTATCATTGAATATATTGGAGGACGTTCTTTCCTGGGCTGAAAAAATTAGATGTATCATAGTGTTAGTTATAATTATCATTGGAAGCATGGACGAATTTTCCTGTGCTTTTAAAACTAGGAATATAGCTAATAATCACAGTAGTAATGTACGCACATAACTTAGTAATAAAAATAAAACTCTGAAAATAATAGTCACACTTATTTGTTATGGTAATATTCGAAATAGTGCAATCGTACAGTAGTTAACAGCATGACTATGATAGGAACTCTGCCCGTTAGTTAGCCTGTTTGTGACACTTTCCAGCAAATTTTGCATTCGATAATAATTTTGGAACGTACGGATAGGAATGATGAGCTCCATGAGCCTAATTTTGCTTGCTTTCACTGTTATTAAGAATATTTCTTTTATGGGATATTGTGATAATGCAACGGACTGATAGTCAGCTCTCTTTCATCATTATTCAGATGAAAAAAAAACTAATATTCATGTGATCTTGCATGTTACAGGTACTGGGTTCTCAGCGATTTAGTTATCTGTGTCCTACAAATAAGTGCCAACTATTTCCCCTATTCACTTCGAAGTTTCTCTGTTGTTTCGATCATTTTAAAATGTGCATATAGTACAGTTGTGAAAAGGCATAAAATATTCATTATGTGCAGCATGTCTACATGATCACCAGAAAAGTTTTCATTTTGAGAAAGCATTAATTTCGTTCAGCAAAATAATTTTGGCATTATTTTGGTCAACTGCTAAGTGTGACCTAGAATTCCTAGTAATTGCACCCTGAATACAACAGACATCGCCCACTAAAATGGAGTCTGCAAAAACACTCGTTACCTTGATCATTGTGGTGACCGTCCTAGCTGGCGGGTCCTGCTCTGGTGTATCTGCTGGAGTTGGCGGCAAGAACACAGCGAATGTCCACAGCAGTTTCAGCGGCGACCCCCGAGAACTTCCAGTTTCGTCGGACCTACTTCAGGGAAATCAAAACCTCCAGGCCCATCACATCACTCCAATCGCTCCTGAACTTCAACCTAAAGTTGTTGAGGCCAACTCGAATAGACGCCAAGTCAAGAGTGATGGCCAGTTCCAAAATATCAACGTCAACCAAAAGCAGAATTCTAGGGTTGTGCACAACGTCCAGGCCAAAACGGTTGTATCGAATTCAAGCGGACGCCAAGCCAAGAGCAACAACGGCGAGTTCCAAAATATCAATTCAAACCATCAACACAACTCAGGTTCCGCCCAAAAGAGACACACGAACGTAGCTAACTTGAACGCCGTCAATAATTTGGTAAATCAAAACGGGCAGGTCGCGACGATTGTACGTGCAACCAATGTCGGAGCAGGTCAAAGTGGCCATGTAGCAGTTACCCCCAACACCAATAACCAAAACCGTCAATTTAGTGTAATTCAACACAGAACTAATGGCGGGAGCACTCAACAACAAATTGTGGTTAATCAAGGACGTCAAGTTAACGTCGTCAATCAGCAAGCAAACCAGCAGTCGCAAGTAAACAGCAACAGTCCAAACAGAATAATTAATCAAAATCCGTCCTCACGAGGTCAACTCGTTCGTATTGACAACAACAACAACAAATCTAATCAGAACGCCAACAGTGTGTCCAGTCGTGATCAACAGCAGATCGTTGTCGTTAATCAGAACGACAACGCTGCAAACCAAAATCGTAAGAGAAACGTCGGAAACAACAACATCGGTGGTAATAATAATAAGAACAACCAGTTTATCCTAGCGGAACAGCTCAGCAGCGTTTTGGCTCTCAACAGAAACAACGCAAACGCAAACAACAGGCAACAAGTTCGAACGGCCTCCTCTTCCAGCTCGCAAAGAGGAACTCGCGGCCCTCCTTCTACTTCGACAACATCTACTGCTTCTGCAGCCGTAGCAGTTAGTGCCAAGTACGTAATTTTTCTTTCATGTTGGATAATTCACAGGGGGCTTATGCCGCGATCGCGAAGCATTCCGCGTCTAAAATTAGGCGTTCTGAGAACGCGAGAAATTTTCTTTTTCTTTTGTAACATTTAAGATCGTGAATCGAAAATGATCCCTTTCAGTATGAACACTTTTCTTTTCCGTTCTTATTTTCATAAGCTTATAGAGAACACTTCGCTGTAGTCAATAATGTGCCTACTATACTTCGGCAGTAATTTGTCATAGTCGATGCCTATACCAGTTCGCGAAAATGTGCCTATTGTCACCAGGGTTCCGATTCCCTCCCCCCCTCCCCCAGAAAAGGCTATTTTTTAGATACAGATTCCGATGCTGAATAATCGGCACACCCCTATGAGCTGAAAAAAGATGACTATCATCAATCGTAATGCCGTTAAATGTAATCTATACATATCCAAATGATTACTAATTAACTGTCATGCGTAACATAGGCTTACTGAAAGGGATACAGCCATTGCAGGAATAAAATAACCGTCAGAATTTTGAATGATTTAATTTTTGTACGTTGTACGAGACAGCCGTTATAGAAACGGCCCGTTGTATTAGGTTTTTATGTAAATCATTTGATATTTTCTATTTGCAGGCCGTGCGTAGCAGCTTTCAGCGTACGCAAGGGCATTGCAGAGCAGACGGACAAAACGAAGCCTAGACGAATTTTTTTCCAGGTGAGCAGCGCAATGCCTACACTTATGGCCCACTGAACGCTATAATATTCTTGGAGCTTGACCTATGCCCCCAATAGTTCGGTAGTCAAGTTTGAGGGCATACCTAGCTTCATTGGCAGGGGTGTAGTAGTGGGGACAACGTCGCCACACATTAACGTAGTTAGCTGTTGTATGTACATGTAATTGCCTCAGGTTGGCCACAGATTGAAAAAAGCTGGCTCAAAGGAGTTAAGGAAACTCATAGCAGTTTACATACATGATACTGGCAAATAAACTACTCTTGCTGAGGGCAAAATGACAGTTGTAGGACACGATTTACCACTTGAGACGAGCTATTAGAGTTGTTTCACCACCGATCTCAACTAGCAACTCTGTGAGATACACAGTCAGGTAGGAAAAAAATAAGATCCTAACTAGATATACTAGTGAATGAAATCTAAATCACTACTCAGAGGTTAATAATCAAGGGCAGAAGATACAACCTCCAAAGTACAGCCACCGTCATCAAGATCAAGGATCAATAAATCAATAAACGCAAGAATATTAGCAAGTTACACGCTCAAAATAACATACCATTGATATGCACGTCGAAATAATTGTATGCAAATTGGAGCACAAGGAAAACTGTTGCACGTACTGCATAACTCTCCGCCAGCTAGATAGGTATGTCCATAATGGGTAATATTTTGCGTTATCTGTAACACTATTTCTACGCATTTTACAGCCAGTTTTGGAGTTTGAGTTTAGTAGAAGCCAATATATAGGTTCTGCCCCATTTTTTCACTTACGATGAAGTATAACCCAGTCCACGAATTTACAGACTTTACTGGCGTTGCCAACTCATCGTACTAGCACCCGAGTACCATAACTGCGCGGGTCATCCGCTCCGCTACTGGTCCTCAGAGGGGATCTGACGTTCAATTCGGGGCTGCAGCTGTCAATCGGGCAGCACGATTTAGTGCATCAATATTCCATAGTTGGGGTCTGCGATCAAGGAAATTCTACCTTTATTAGTTTATTTACCCCAATTGGTTAGCTAATTTCCATGCGAAATTCAAGAGTTGGGAATGGGCTTCAATTGATAAGACATACATTCCTTGTTTGTAAAAATTTCTGGATTTCACAGGATGTGCTGACCAACACTGGCGGATGGTCAAAAAAGAGACAACAGTTCGAGACTCCATGCACGGGTCTTTACTACTTCTCATTCAACGCAATTTCGCTGAAGGACTCAGATTTCACGTAAGTAATCTCCTTTACACCGGCGGTATTAAACGCGAGTTTCCTGGAGGTTTAATAGATGAAGGTAGCAAAGGCTGTGAAGATCAAAAGCTGAACGATCGGTAAGGCTGAAGCATGACTGACTCGCTGATTGACTGTACGAATGGCTGAGAGGCTGTGATTGGTGAGAAGGCTTTCCTGCCAGCTTGTGATTGGTGGCAAGGGAGCAGTCATCGAAGAACAGAAAGAAAGAATGACCCTGGCCAGTACAGCGACATGTACGCTCCTTCTATCAATTAAGTCTCCTTTTCGAATTCCGTAAAACCACTTAGATAGCATGTTTTTAAGCGCTCCCCATGTAATGTTAGACAAGTAACTAGTGGAAAATGTGTGATTGGACACGAAGAATCGGGCAGATCTTGCTCATCTTAGTCTAAAACAGGAGCACTCTGAGAGTGCATACCTCCGCCAAGCAAGTCAGCGGCAACGAAAAATTCAATTCGGCTCTGAAACTATGCTTTTCTTTATTTTCTTTACACAAAAATCTGATTACTTATGCCATTTCATAATGTTAACAGTGTCCGTGATTTTCTTGGAAATCCGTTCATAACTTTTTGAGTTGCGCTGCTAACAAACATTTTAACAAACATAAGTCGAACACACAAACGGACAAACCGATAATCACCAAAATTTAATCAAATGTCTTTTAACATTACAAACAATTCCAGAAAATTTCTAAAGATCCATCCACATTTTTAGAGTTATTGCGCTAACAAACAGTAGTCAAACTCACAAACAGACCCACTGATAATCACCAAAATTTGATCGATAATGTCTTTAAAAATTACTAACAATTCCTGAAAATTTTATAAAAATCGTGGTAAAAATGGCTACTAGAGTCAAACCAACGTAAGCAGTCCTTTAGGGGCGGGGCTGAATTGAACGCAACAGTGCCAACTCTTATCTATTAACTAATGCACTTTGAGTATTCGAATATAAATATAACTTTATCGATTGAGACAAGATATACCACGCGCTCAAGTGAGCTTTGGCCAAGTTGCTTTGTATTCTTAGCCACGCCCATCGGACTCCTTACGCTGGCTTGACTATAGTTGCATGAAAAGACATTACATTCCTCTAGTACTTCCTGAAAAATCTTCGGCTCCTACTGATGCGCTTCGCGTTGAATTGCGTGGCAAACTTTTAACTTCAGCCGTTATATTATAGATAATAAATATACTCCATTATACTCCGAACTATGTTAGTATCAAATTCATTCTCGGGATCTATGTTCGGTCACACAGTGCTGTAAGCGTCGTTAACAACCATGAATGTTTTTTGACTGGTTCTTTTCTGCTGTGAATTTGGTGTCCTTGTGCTGCCTATCGTTTCATTTGGGTTTTCGATACCTTCACAGTTGAAATTCGCTAAAGGAGTTCCTTGCAGTTTTGTTCGTTAAATTTTCAACAAAATTTTATGTGTGGGAATACCCTCGAGTATGGGTTCCACGTTCCTATTGACGTGCGACACGTCCCTTCCATTTTCTCTCCTGAAGCACGATAATTGTATCTAAGGATGCTTAAGCAATTCTTATAATAATAAAAGGCAAAAGCTTATCCTTTTTAAACCCTATACCCCCAAGTCTCAAGTTTTCTTAAGTTTCAAATAACACTATACGAGCAAGACACCTGATGTTTCGCCCGTGACCTTGGGGTTGAGCCAAGGGTGATGAGACGGAACAGGTTGACGCACTGCCGAACGTGGCGAATGTACCTTGACTCGGTTGAAACGATGGCGTCACAAGAAAAGATCCGATCGTAGCTCAGTCGGAGACAATTGTCCCCAATAATTCAGTTATGAATACCACAGTTAGCTGAAAAATAGCAATGATCAATGTGATACTGTTGGCTAAATTGTCGTAATAGTTAATGATGTTTTAGGTTTTTTTCCGTAACAGGCACGCACCCAGTCGGACAGTGTCTGTAAAATGTGGACCTAAACTGTGCCATCGTTAACTGATCCTTCTCTCCTAATCGTAAAGACAACGGCATCATTGGAAAAAATTATGGATTTAACATTCGTCAGTTTCAACAACATCGTTCCATAAGACAATTTAGATTTGGGGAACTAGTTAGGCTTTTTTTACAAGTTCACGCGAGTCGGACTCTGGCACACCAAAAGCAGTTCGGCAAGAAGCTGGCAGTTTTTGAGAAGTACGGAATGCATGGAGCGTGCAGCCGAACAGCAGCAGCGGCCTGCTCAACTTCCGCTGTTCGGTGTGCGCGCTCCAGTGCATTCCGTGCTTCTCAAACACTGCCAGCCTGCCTGCCAGCTTCTTGTTGAACTGCTTCTGGGGTGCCAGCGCCTTTACTGTTATATTGCTGTACCGCGAACCTCGTATAGTACTGATATTTTTCTGGTAATACCGAGCAATTGTGGGGCTTCTGCTTAGTATGTATATAGTTTTACTTTTATATTACTTCGCCGGAAGGAACGAAATTCGTTTCTCTGATGCTTCTACTTCGGCGTTTAATCATACGCATCTGAAAGAATTTTTGTTGCAGCGGTTTGAAATTCTAGAGGATAGCAGGTCATTGATAGAAGACGAAAATTAATTGAAAACATTGAGGTATTCGCTCATATGATTCCATCTTCAGAATGTCATATTACTCTTGATGAACTCACTTGATTTATTGCATTTTAAAGACAAACTTGACTCCAAAAGTGCTTCTAACACATACGGGCATTTGCCGTGTTGAATTAATCTGCACTTCTACGAGCCTCAAGCCAACGCTCTTTCAAATTTTTATCCTTCAGAAAGCTGATAAAGTTGGTAGATGCTTTGATTCGTATTTTTGAGCAACTATTTAGACCGAAAGACATTCTGAAGACGCGAATGGGTTATGAAGAAACTCTGGAAGATAGCTATTTATTAAAGGGGCATCCTTTTTTTTTTCAAGACGTTTTTATTTGGCGACTGATTGTTCTGAAATTTCCACAGTATATGTATTTTTCGAAAAGAAGCCCATTTTGCTCCTACAATTTTTTATTTAGGCCTTAGTTTTTGAGATAAAGAGGAATATATATATTGTTTGGAAATTTCAAAAGAATGTAACTATGAGTTTCAATGCTGGATAAAAAACAGTGATAGTTTTGGAATCCTTAAAACATTCCTTACAAAACCATAGAGCCGGATTTTTTATTTTCTATTTAGCTTTCTTTTGATATGCAATTTTTGATCGCTAACTGAAATATAGTAAAAAAAGCAAAATTTTCTGTTTTGAGCTGTGAAAAAAAATATGATTGCTAGCAAAAATGGAAAACCCAACAAAATCTATAGTTTTGTTGAAAATGTTTCGAGGAATCCTACTGCCTTTTTTTCCTAGGATGAAAACCCATTGACTTCTGTTCATTTTTATGTGGAAAAATCACATTTTACACAATAGGCATAAACGTAAAATATATATATTTATATATTCCCTATTATCTCAAAAACTAAGGCCTAAATCAAAAAAGTTGTGGGAGCAAAATATGTTTATTTTTCAAAAATACATGAACTGTGCAAGTTAAGATCAATCGATTCTCTAACAAAAAAGTTATCACAAGTCATTTCCAACTTGACCTTCCTGCACTCCTCTTTGGGCCCCTCTTTAGAGGGTTATAGTGCCCGTAGCCCCATAATAATTTGGGACCCACTTTTCCATTACGCGGGCAACCTTTTTCAGCAAAAAAAAAAAAATTGATAATTTTGACCAAAATTGCCAGGATGCCCTCCTTAATATACAAATAATGACCTCGACGCCACAAGCTCCTTACCCAGAGCGTATGCCAGATAGGGCCTTCCACGTGCGCTAACTTTGTTAGTATCGTCATCCTTGGGGTTGAGCAGTTAGTGCTGCCTTGCGACAAGACTTTTTCTTGCATGAATACCAAAGGGCAAGGTACTCCTATATGTACCAACATATTCCAGTCTTATAAATTACTAGCGGGACCCGTGGAAATTCCACGGTCGGTTAGTCAATGTCCTCACTTTTTATAATGAAAAAGTCAAACCTTACGCTACTATAACTCACTTTAGTTTACCTAATGCAACTTCTTAACCTAAACAACCGATGAATGGCGTCTGTTCCTAAATCTTAACGAACTACCTCAAACCTCAAGTGCGAGAGTCGAAACATGGCAACATTGCTCCCTGTCCTTGCCCTAGCATTGCTGTGTATGCAGCTTCGACTTATCGAATATTATATTCAATTAACTGCTTAAACTCCGAGCCGCGGCAGCTATTCCACTACAGCCAGGACCACGTGCTCACTTTAGACTCTGTCTTTGAATAACTTCTGAGTTTCAATTCAGAACTGTACATATGTTTTGCAATCTATGGTTCTTAATAGATGTAACCGTTATCATGCGCACAGAAACAACTGTTCCAAAAACGTGAAGCGCTCCCGTGGTCCAAATTGAAAGTCACGCAAAACCTATGCGTCATTGCAACTCTAAAAACTAACTC
>LQNS02278165.1:3995015-4006131 GCA_001587735.2 Parhyale hawaiensis
TCGCAAACTGCGGCACCACAGAAGACACCCAGCAGAGTGACTCCACACACGTGGGGTGACGTGAACAACGTCACCTGGACTTCTTCCGAAGACTCTCAAGGTACTCAAGGTACACTAACAGCTAGCCTATTGCTCGAACTTTCTGTAGGTACCTACTTGACGACAACATTTTACAGTATTTTGCAGCTCAAGTAGCTGGCCAGTCTTGGCAGAAGATTGAATGAACTAAATCGAAAAAATACGGTAATATATTCAAGAAAACAACATACGAAGGCCTGAGGTCCCACACTCAAATACTTCGACTCGTCGATGTGATGTAAATTTGATACCTACGGTCATAGCTAAGTTTTATTTTAGTCCTATTGAGTCCTTCCATTGCATTCTTTGCTTCCTGATCCTGCCAATTGACCATTGCTTTACTATAATGCCTTACGATTTCTGTGTTGTTTTTTATACCCTTGGAGCATATTCCGTTCGAGTGTTCGAGAGACTTCGCGTTACATTCAGCATGGTTCAGGTACATAACTTCACTTCCATAGGGCCACATATACCTGCCTGAAAAAAAAAAATGTCAAGTTGGCCACTGACTTACAGATCGATACACGAAACATTTGGTTGCTGCTTATGTGGGGCATGATCTCTAATGATGTTAGTAAATAGAATTGCTTATTGTTGAAAAACATATCAACATTACCCTGGGGCATTTGTTTCGCTATTCTTCACCTATACACTGTCTTATGATGTACGTGTGAACTGCGGTAGCTTTTGAAGATACGAACTTCAAAGCATGTTGCTGGAGATCTTGTTCTTTCCCTGGCGATGACTGCGGCGTCTAAAATCGGAATCGTAGGTACACTCTCGCATTGTTCTGTATTGTTAGTAGTGCACATACGAACAGAAAAGCTAGAGCGATTTAGTCAACGATTGTAGTTGCAACGCGTTTTGCATCTTCTCATAATTGTACGTCTCAATTTCCGTTGTATTGTTCTCCGAACTGTCATCGATTATACGCATAGGTACAGCACGCGTGAACTTGGCTGTTCTTGGAAAAGGCAAATATTGGGTAGCAGCGACCGCAAGGGAACCAGGGCTGAAGGTTACCCTAGTCTAATGGCGCATGAGAGAACCACAACGACGCAGAATTTATGGTGTTGTGTCAATATCATTTGTTACACACCTTTCAAGCAGGCAATCTTGGAAAGAGGAGTGACATTGTAACATTAAATATAAAAAGTACACAGGGGATAATTGTGAGCAATGCTGAGTTCCTCGACCCCAGTATTCCGGATTTGCTGTTCTCTGCTTTCGTATGAATTCCGAGCGCCCCTGCTCCCTCCCTCTCTCTCCATACTCGCCTAAAAATTCGCCCCGTTTTGTGCTTTCGTTATTTATTCGGCATTAATTAACGGATTCTAATGCTTCCTCGTCTGTACCGTATCATCTCTCCATATATTGACATCATCATCTCTCGAGGACGGTATCGCCCACGTTGGGAACCACTGACGTACTAGGTGTTATACAAAGTCCGCATGCATCCATGAGCTATGTGGTGCCAAAGCTTCGCTAATAATTCATTGACTTCTGTGCCGTCGATGCGCAGGCTGTGTGCGTGGTGCTCTCACCACCAGCAAGCAGCACTCTCCGTCCCTACCTCAACAAGGTGCCCCACCGACCGCCACCATTTTCCTAACTTCTGTTATGTTGCACGGACGGAGCTTACATCTTTCTTTAGAATGCCCTAGCCCGAGTTATTAGCGAAACCACTGTACGCTGATAACATATCTTAGGGAACGGACAGCATTGGAATAACAAAGGTTCACATTTCTTATTCCCAAACCCGAATATTTCTCTTCTCTCATTAGGTGTAAGCGTAGTAGGGCTGGTCGGCTGATAATTTGGGTGGTGCATTTTAAGGCAGGTTCTCTAGCGCGTTTCTTTGAGCACTGTGTCATCTGCATTTAATTTTTCTATTATTTATTTATTTGTTTACGTAACGATATCTAAACGTCAGTCATCATACGAAACGCGAAGTAGTAACGATCTCACCTACTACCAAACGTGTAATACAATAACATGAATTAGCATGCGTTGAGTATATAGATTTTACCTAGTCCATTAAGAGACGTATTTGAGTTAGCTATATTGCTCGTTCTAATGATGTGCAGTGAAATTACTAGATGTCTCATTTCCGTACACAATTCCCTGCCTTTATATTAGGTACACACAATACTGCCTGTACTCATATTACAGACCTCTCTCTCTTTCGGTAGTATTTGCACCACGCTCAGTACATTTATGTTTTACTGCATTTCAATATATATTGAGAAGTGAATTCTAATTGGAAACGTTGGCAAAACTGGTGCTATAGAAGCTGCTGCGTTCCACTATGTTTCGCTCAGGTCGATGGCCCAAAGCGAACGCGTTTCACAAACATTCGTTCACAGGCAACAAGAATTTTCTTTGATGAATGGGCAGTGAGGAACATGGTTCTACCTTTAATTCCCGAATTCCATATTCCTTGCGAGAAACCTTAGCTGATCGCCTAGCTTTTTATATTTTGTTATCTGCCCCGTCTGTGTCACATTTGGTGTGCTTCATCACAATGCATTCATTATGCAAGTAACAACGCTCGAAAGAATTCGTTGGTCGTAAGGCTGAGCGATAAGTTGCGATGTGGGAGGGGACGAAACGTACGTGAAGAACGAAGAATTGTGCGACGTGTCACAATGAACGTTAGTTGGACCAAGTTTATAGTCGAGCATTTGCTTCTCTGGGGAAAGTTACCATGCAAAACATTCCCTGCTCTTCTTCCTATTATTTTACTCTCCTCATTTTACTTGATTATAACATTGTATGCTCGGCAATTTATTCCGTTTACTGGCGCAGGATCTTCAAAGTTTTGACGCACGAACTTATTGTTGTAATTAGGTCATTCATTTGTTAATCCTCGTGAATGATGCGTTTTATGGTTTAACATTTCATTCTGATTCAATTACTGGTTTTATCGTCGTCATTTTATTCGCTGACTTCTATGCGCACTTGCCTATTGTAAGCAGATCTTGATGACATAGCTATCTGCGTTATTGCTCTTATTACTGTCTTTATTCTTTGTATTCGCGTTGCAGTAGTATTTTAAAACAGTTTTCGTCGATTTCTCTGGCTGCACGTTATTAAAAAACGCGTCTTGGCGAGCGTTGTTTAGTTATGTGCTGTTGTTCGGCACGCAGTTGGGAGTCAATTCTGTACCTCTCTGGTCGTAACTTAATCGCCAATTATCGCATTCCCACTCATAAGTTTTGCGTTTCTCTTTGCCATCGTCCTGGGCCGAGCTACCGTACCCTCCCTCACTCCCGCATCGCCCCTACCTCTCTTCCTCCCCCCCCCCCCCCCCCCCCCCCCCCCCCCCCCNGTGGTACTCCGGTGGGTTCAGGATCTAAGCTCGTCATGTGGACCACCGTAAGAACTAGAGCACTCTGAGAGCGCATACCTCCGCCAAGCGAGGCAACGGTAGCAAAAAATTCAAATTGACTCTGAAATCATAATTTTCTTTGTATAAACTCCAAAATGTAATCATTTGTCCCTTTTGATAGTAATAACAGCTTATGAAATTTTCTTGAATATCCATTCATAACTTTTTGAGTTATACTGCTAACAAACGTTATGACAAACATGCTCAAACATACAAACGAACAAACCGATCTTCACCAAAATTCAATCATTTATGTCTTTTACCATCACTAACAACCCTATAAATTTCATAGAGATCCATTCATTATTTTTTGAGTTATTGTGCTAACAAGCATAAAATTAAAAACCGTGACGAACGAACTAACGGATCATTACCAAAATTTGGTCATCTACTCTTTGTTATGTAGTACCTAACGAGTACCAACGCATGTTAGTTTCATCAAAATGCATCCATAACTTTTTGAGTTATGGCATTGAGAATAATGAGGCTGACAAACAAACGAACGGATGGACATATCTTCACCAAAAGTTGATCATCTGTTCCTTTCAACCAGGAAGCAAAGAATGCAACTGGAGGACTCAATAGGACCAAAATAAAACTTAGCCGTGACCGCACGTAGCAAATTTACATCACATCGACGAGTCGAAGTATTTGAGTGTGGGACCTCGGGCCTTCGTATGTTGTTTTCTTGAACATATCGCCGTATTTTTTCGATTTATTTCATTCAATCTCCCGCTCACGACTGGCCAGCTACTTGAGCTGCAAAATATCGTAAAATGTTGTCGCCAAGTACAAAAAGTTCGAGCAATGGCTTACTGTTACTGTGGTTTCTTTCGCGTACAGAATTGGCTATAATTGTGCGTATGTTTGTAGGTAAAGATTAAATATGTGAAGAGCAGTGTTAACTGAATATGAAGTGCAAATAAGGGTTCAATCAAGAAAAGAAGTTAAATCGGCTCCCCTAAAGGGAACAAATTCGGCGCTAGTGCTGTGAAAGTTTCCACCAGCACGCACTGCAATATCCTATAGTTAATTGCTAAATTAGTGCATATTCTCTCAATTTATTTGTACGCTAGAGATGAATTTCGCATTTAAGACGATTTTTCTGGTTAAATTAGCTAAAATACTTCTAGGCTGCTCTACCATAGATTCGTCGATGATGACGTCACTTTTTGGTGCTAATTTCTCGTGAGTCCTCCCTTTACGCTCTTTGCTTCCTGCTTTTAACATACCTAACAATCCCTGCAAATTTGTTCAAATCTTTTCATAACTTTGAGTTATCTTGGTGACAGACAGACAAACGGACAGACAGACACGACGAAAACACAACCTCCTTGGCGGAGGTAAAGAAATATTATATAGGCCTACAGTACATTATATTTTTCCACATACGTGAGAGTATTTAGCCGCTTGTGCTATTGTATTTGGACTAGTCTACAAACAATTTTCCAGTTTTTAATGGTATAATAATTGAACTTTTCTTGTTGATGTGTTTGTATTTCAAACTTAATACTATATGGATTATTCTTCAGGTTTTCGTGCCATGGTAAGCTATTCGTATTTTTTATGTTGGTGCATTTGGAGCTTGAAATAATTATACAGTCAGAGCTTATTCCATAAACATATTTGTTATGGAATAGTAAAACATTTAAAAGCTTAACCGAAGCCAGAAGTCCACGGCACACTAAAAGGTAGCAAGTCACAACAGGGAGCTTCTCTTGGAACAGTGCTGTGCAATTGGCGTCACAAACCTTGACGAAGATAGTCTATACATTTCTGCGGCAAAGCCACGCCACTCTGCTGGACGTCATGATGCTGCAACTCTTCCACGGGATCGTCCAGCCGAACTACAGGGTCTAGTTGACCGTGGAAAGTCAGCATTGTAATTCCCATGATGCAGTGATGTCATCATGACGCCCAACGATACAAGGCTGCTGGGACATCGACAGGGAAACTCGAGCTTGCGCGGAAACTTCACAATCACTCCGACGCTCTGTTTCCAGAGATGGCAATGTTTTTTTTTTACCTCGAGTGCACTGTGTTGTTGTACTCTCACTATACAGAGCATGTGCAGTTTTTCGCGGTTTTACCTGCTCTGAAGTGAAATTTCGAAGATCGGTAAACCATTGGAATTTCCATCCGTGAGTTGTCGGACATTGGGGTGACAAAATCCCCACGTGGGGCAAATTCACGTCTCGCTAACGTATTGGAGCGCCCGGCTTTGCATACGGGCTGTCCAGTGTCCACCCGCTGCTGTACATCGCTGAATGCCATTGTTTTGTTAAATAGTGAATGGTTTAGAGACGATGCCAATCGTATGGCTATTTTATAGGAATTTTCCTGGCGCATTACTGTGGTTTGGCCTCGGGTATGCAGCGTTTCAGGTACCTACTTGTGGGCATTTGATTACGAGCGAACTTTTCACTGGTGTGCATCGATCGATCGATCGACTGGTAATTGCCTTGTATCAATAGGGAATAACCGATGCCTGTGTGGGTGTCTGGCGTACCCGAGATTTAGGCGCGATGTATGCGTCTGGAAGTTTGGGTGTGGCACCTATTCCAGCTCAACCGAACCTATCCTAACCTATTCTTAACTAGCAAACCTATTCGAACATAACTTCGTGTCAGGGTTCACACGTACTATACAGTCGTATGCATAAGTTGATGCCAGGGTGTGCAGCTGGCACTTCGTTCCGATACCTAACTGTATATTTTTAAACTCGATAGCGTGGATATGGCGGCATGAACGACACGCGAGCAGTACATCCTCGCACCAAGTTGGGCATGCTATTGTTTACTGTGAACCGGCATAACACACACTGTCTTATGTGTTATATTGTTAAGATATTTTTTGGATAACGTATATGCAATTCATTAATTTTAAACTTTGGAATTGTTGACTTCTTTCTATTGTACATGTACATTTGCTTCCATCTACTTCCGAGCCTCAATCATCAAGAAATTGCCTTCACACAGTGAATTTCATCATCCGTCTAGATGAAGCACACTTGTTTCTTGCCAAAAAATACTGTTCCAGCAATATTGTCTCGTACTTGGACTGCTCACTTTAGTGGGGCTGAAATTATGTTACTTCAAGAGCTGCTTAGTTGTATGCAATTTTGATGTGGAGTTCCGTCTGCCCTCGCATGCTTAGTATGGTTGGTACCCTAATTACTATACTTCTCACGTGCATTGCCATGGAGCTTGTTGAGAAAGTGTACGGCGAACAGTTTCGTTTCTTGAATTCTAAACGAACGTTTCATTGGATTTGGATTTCCATGCAATATTTTTATTTGTATTTTGGTTTAGTGTTCATCGTATTCCACTTGCGAAGTGTTCTTATCTTTCCATCTTTATATATATAATGATCACCAACATAGTGTTTTCTTTTGTGAATTTGGGGATAATTTAATTTTAAATTGAAAACGAATTATTGATTTTTGAATAACGATTGGTTTGTGCTTAATTTGAAATGAAAACATTAAATGTTCATAAAGTACCTACGTTCATGTTCATGTATGAAAACTAAACCAATTGCGTAGGTACTGTAGCAAGTGTCATTAGATTCTAAATGTGCTGTAGCTGCAGTAGTACCATTCGTACGAGATAAGCTTGTACAGTAAATGGATTTTGATGGATTATCTGTAAAAATTAATTGTTGTGAGAAGAATCTTCTTCGCTGTTCAATTGAGTTATCAGCTGCACATCCAAGGAGGCTCAACACCACTCACTAGTTCAGTTCAGCACTAACTAAGTGAACAGCTGTAGCCTACAGTCGCTGGTCGTACGTAGCCCGTGCGCTGTCTCTTTCGCTAGTGTTCCCTACGCTGCCACTAGCCAGCGAGGCCTCACGGCTACTCCAGCTGTGTGTCTCACCGCGTACAGATGGCGCCAGGAGTCTTCCGCACTTCTCCCCAGCTTGCCTGCTTTCTTCCCTCCCCTCCAAATATTGCGCTCTTTTCCCACTAATTTGTCGCACTCGCCCATGTGTTCACATTAAGTATTTGAGTAGAGTTTGGCACTTGCGCGTTTATTATTTAAGGGGAGATATTAGCAGTACCGTTCGTATACAGTGTTGCGCACGAACCTGGGCCAACTACCCAGCATGTGGCGCCGTAACGGGTTTTTAATATAGGCTACATTAATACGGTGACGGCGTAGTATGTCGTCTACTTGGGGTTCTTGTGTAGTAATGCGTGCCTTCAAGTTGCTGTAAGTAGGTATATATGTATCCTAGCTGAACCGAACCTACTCAACACCCAGTATACCGGGACCATTGCTACGTTCTGTAGGTATCGTAGCTGATGAAAGTAAACAAGTGCGCTGTTTATATTTTTCCCGATAAAAAAATAATACCATTGTCGATGATTATGTAGCATATAAGCTTACCTATAACTATTGATGTAGCTTCTGTTGTGACAACTGCTTTTCCTCGTATAGCATAGCCTAATTTGGTGCCAGGTGAACATCTTCCACCGTAGATTTTTTTTCCTCCCTACTTCCCATGATGGTTATTAAAATGCAGCTTCGAATAACTCTAAACTCCAACTTATCCTTGACTGTTTTATTCGTTTTTCTGAAAGAATCTCTGCCTAATGTATTGTCGAAAGCTCACTTGCCCTCTAGGGCGGAACTTCAAATGCTAAAATTATGTAATGATTGCGTCGTCTTCTCAATGGGATTGGGTCCATCTGATCAGTCCAGTTTCCTCTTTGATCCGAATTTGATCTAAAGCTTATTTTATTTTGTGAATAACTCGCGAAGGACTTTTTGATTCTAGAAATTTTTCACATAGCTAAGCAAGTAGGCATCCGTCCGAGCAGGTAACGTCCCAGTAGGGCATGGCACCCAGGTAGAATACACTCCTCCTCTCCCCCCCCCCCACGTCAACATCCTGCCGTGCGCGCAGTTCAGTCATTACCCCTTCAGTTCGTAGTTTGAGCGTTCAGCTTCACTAGCACTATTGTATTCAAATTAGATGGCTGGCCATAGACGCACTAACAGACCCATCCGCGTAGAGGAGTCGAGCCCAGGCTCTGCACATTAGGCACTAGAACGTTAATATAAACATCGCTTCAATTTTTAGATTTCACAAGAAGTGCCTTTGCCGCAAAAACTGAAGGTGCATGGTAACAGATGAGCTAATCGACCGCGACAAACAGATACCCAGACACACGCAAGAGACACTGCACAGTTCACAATACAGCCACGTGTCGATTACGCTGGAGGGCTGCAATAAATTATTTGCGCTGTGTTTTCCAAAACGGCGGCGTTTAGTGTTGCTGCTGAGCGCTCTTACTGAGGCACCTACGCGCAGTCTTGTGAGGTCATGCATGTTCTTACCGTTACTTCCGCTCTTCTCTCTCATTGTTGCTAGTGTTGGTCGCTGTGCGCCTTGCGTAGAGAGTTGTCACCTCGCTCAGTGGTTTGTTGATGTTTCATCTAGACTCTTTGCTTGGCATACCGTACGTGCAAGTTATGTTCTCCCAAATCTCGTTAACTAATTGCGGGATTTTGCATTTGTTTGCGGGTTTATTCAATTTAGTTTACCCAAATCTCTTTGTTTACTGAACACGTACTTCTTTCCTCCTTTCTCTTTGTTTAGATGGTACTGAATACTTACCGTTCTTTTCCCTAGATTTTTCAACGTGGCTTGAGTGTTTTTTTTTTNTTTTTACAGAAGATGCTGCATACATACTTCTACACTAATCCTTGTGCTGCTAAAAAAACATAATGTTTTGGACCAATTTTTGAAAATGCCGCTCTAATGCATCTTTTGAACGTGGAGAGAATGTATTTATTATAATGGTCAAATATAACAATGGTGTCTGAAGACACTGGTTGTATTATAGCCGCTAAACGTTGATAGACGGTTTTACACTAGTTACATTGGTGGTAGTATGATGATTTTTTTTTAAATCCATGAAACTGAAATACATCGAGCGTGGGTGCTTGAAGATAATTTTATAATTAACAGTTTAAATTGGGAAGTCCACAGTACAGAAATGTATATGTTGTGCGCGTTTGGTGGATTTGCGCGATCGATCGATCGCGCTGCGCGTTTGGTGGATGTTGTAGGTATAAGGCCGTAATTTCGGGTAAGTTTTACTATATTCGGGTTTAATGTCGGGTAGGTTAGGGGAGGCAAGGACAGGTTTTTTTTGTTTTCCATTTAAAAATTTGAACGATCCACCAAACGCGCAGCGCGATCGATCGATCGCGCAAATCCACCAAACGCGCACAACATATATATTTGAAGTTCGGTTTCATGCACTCATTTGAATGAGCGCGCTCCTACGAATGCTCTACCCGCCAGAATGACCATAGAACACTGGTCCCCATTTTTATCAGTGTCTGGCATCCCTACTAGGAAATTATTATCTCCTCGCACCCCCTACAAAAAGAATTCATCTCATGGTAAAGAATAAAATTGCGTAAAAAATTTGAAAAAATTATGTATCCAACTTTATTTAGCCACGATTTCGCACCCAATACAAGGTCAGCTCGCTCCCTGTGGTGGTGCGACCGTAAATGAGAAAGAAGCACAAAGCAAAGTCAGTATCAAATTACTATTGAAAATAGTGAGACTATTTTCAGTGGCCTGCTGTAGGTAGTATGATCAGCTGTCTTCTGTTTGTTTTTGGTTTCTGGGAAATTTGCAGTAGATATTTTGTGGACGTAGGAAAACACAAGTGTTTCACTAAACTGTATACTGTGGCTTTTTCTTTCAAATAAATCTTTAGAGAAGCACTCTGAGAGCACCTACCTCTGCCAAGCAAGGCTATGTTACCGAAAAGTTCAAATTGGGCCTGGAATGTTTCCAGATTTCTTATTTATCATCGCTAATATTTGGTCACAACGAGAAAGGGAAGTTTATTTTGGGTGTAAAGGGGCTAAGACACTGTAAAAGAAGTCTTGTATCAATTCACTTCACCTGGTTGCTATTGCTCATATTATGTTATTGATTTCAAAGGCTCTACTGAAGTAGACATAGGGCTAACTTAACTTGGCTTAAAATACATACCGTATGCTTTAGACACATGATAATTTTTTACCTCCTCTGGATAGATGTTTTTATAATTCTCTTAAAATATTGTTTTAACATTACCTACGTGTCCAGTTGTAACCATAGGTATTTCTCCTACGAAAGGTACCTAATATGAATGGATACCACATATCCAAGTTATCAGAGTTCGGCGTTCAAGCAGCGGTGGGTTAGGATTCTGTATGTAGGCAACGACCTCCATGATCGGAATGACCTGTAGCAGATTTGCCTATTACCTGCTACTTCTCTAAGCTTTCATTTCACGGCTCGCAGGCGTGAGCTGATTTATCTCTGTCTTCCTACTGTACTATTTCTTTTTGACTGCTCGAGGTACGGTAGGACTATATGTGAGCCTGTTGGTATACTGGCGACTGAGCTCTGCGTGCAACTTGTATTATTACTATTGTTACAAGCCCCGTGGCCAGGCCAGCTAAAATGAAACGCTGTGTCTTAATCACACTGTACAAGGATAATCTGTTAAATTCTCTGTACCAATGCAGTCAAGAGTTCTTTCTCTCTCCTGTGTGAAATTGAGCTGCTCAATGCCATTCGTGACTGCAGGTGTAGGCTGAGTGTATCTATTTATTCTCATTGTACGTG
>LQNS02278165.1:4007051-4024268 GCA_001587735.2 Parhyale hawaiensis
CAGCTTCTGTTTGCACTCGATGTGGTGGCAGTAGTCTGGCGACCGGCGATGGCCGCGATTCAAGAGGCAGCAAAGTGCATATGTTGCGCGCGTTTGGTGGATTTGCGCGATCGATCGATCGCGCAAATCCACCAAACGCGCACAACACATATAAACCGCATTAAGGTTGGTTCAGGCTATCAGTCGTTTGGTCGCCATGAGTGTTGCTTGCGTCTGAATGTTTCAGAGCGTTGTTGCAGACACAACGATAAGCGTGCCTACCAAAAGATTTACTAAAGTCTTCGGTGGCGCCTCACCACGCTGCGCGCGTTTCACCAGTGTGTGATGTTTCTTCAAATTTAGAATGAAGAACTAAAAAACTAAATGTTTTTTCACAATTTATACTGAGGCAGCAACGCATGTGGGCACTGAATTTTACATGTGGGGTCATAAAATTGCTTTATGAACCCGTCTCTAATTACTTACGGCGGGACAGCGAATCGCTACTGACTGGTCCGAAAGCTGTAGACGGAGATATATACTACGAAGTTTCCAAAGCATATTTGCATTTTCAAGCCCCTTTTTCCTCACAGGCCGTCGTTTTGACATCAGGGGAATCACAAATATGAAAATTTTGAATTGCCAATGTATGAGAAACTCGTTCCTGATGGTCTGTGTTTGTTAATTAGGCGCAAGTAAAGTGTCAGCAATTAGAACTGCAAATGCATATTAAGTTAGTCTTGCAAGACGTAACTTGTCCGCTCATTTAAAAAAGAGCCCTGGCTTCGTCACCTTAAGTCAAGGGTCAGTTTATGATAATGGTTACTCTTAAGACGGCCAAGAATTCAATCCTCTGCTGAATAAAAGGAGCTTGCTATCGTCGCAAACGTAATCGGATTGTGAAGAACTCTTGCAACATCACCCAAAGGGATAAACCAGGGGGATCACCCAAGGGATAAATTATCCAATTTTCGGAAAAGCCAAGCCCATTGAGCATATATTAACTCGGTTGCGTCACGCCAATCGATGTCGCCTATAGATTAGTGTCTCAACTATTCTAAAGTACAGAGATTAGCTTTATATGGCACAAGGATTTCGCCGGTTCCAGGGCAACCAGAGCTCTGATTTCTTAACCTAGAGTGCTCTTACACCCCCTTGGGGGTACCTAAACGCAGTCCCAGGAGTACCTAAAGCGTATCCAGATTATCAAAAATGTTACCCAGCTTGTTACTCAAGAAAACTGTGTCTCTAAGCTGAACAAAGATGATAACGTTGTTGAAATATACGGAAAAACAGAAACAGTGTTTTTAACACTGTTAAAACACTGTATTAACACTGTTAACCACTCTCCTCGGTATTATTGTCGTTAACCACGCGAGCGGGTATTAACGCTGTTGACCACGGGCCCGGGCAAGTTTGCCCGTTAATTTATAGTCTCCTTCACATCCTTTCATCCTGTGAATAAAAAGACGAAATTTCGAAATCGAAATCGCTTTGTCCCCCAACACACATGAGTTTCCCTCAGCCGGAAACTTACTCGAATGCACCAGATCATAGAACTCATCAGCCAAGTAATAATATCGTGACTTAATCATATTGTTACCAATAAATTATTGCCATAATAAATATTTTTAGTTTGGTGGGCATAAATAATGAAACGCCGTGTTTGAGGACGGGTTTGCTTGACTGGACACGCAGCAGAGGCATCAGGAAATTTGCATTGAGTGAGCTGAGAGGGGACTGATGTAAAATATGGAGGGGCTCACGATGCTATAGAATACATACATACATGATGGTTACATGGTAATAATATTACGGGGCCTGAGCGGGGACGTGACTCATTGCTGGGGGCTGGCTCAAGCCCCCCCCCCCCATCTGGCGCAGCCACTCGTCAGATGGTATAAGTAGTGAAAAATAGATTTTCATGAACTCAGAGGAAGGTTATACTGCCGCTAGAGCATACGAATGTCGGTAGCCTTCCTCTTTTTTATGAAGGAAGTACCAATATCCTGGTGTGGAATTGGGCAGCAGCGCACATCAGTAGCGACGGCCCGCTGCCGGCACTAACTTTGTGGTGTCTTCGATTGGCTTGCCTAAGACGAATTGAACAAAGTCCACTCGATTTGGCTTGACTTCTGAGGAACTTTAAACGGAAGCGTTGGTTTTGTCCCGCTACACCTAGTTTCAGGCGTAAGCCCTAAACCGATTATCTTTAGGACCTCCGAAAGAAGAACCCTACTCCATAAAATGGAGCTTTCGCTGCGTCTCAGTCGCAACTGGGCTGCTGGTAACACTTGCAACATAATTCGCAGAGGCGAAACCACCGTTTTTTTTAAGTCCTGGCAAGTCAAATCAAGTTATCTATACAACGTCTTTGGAAGTCGGAAGCCTGGGCTAAGGTGCTCGCTGTCGTATGGACGAACTCTTCCAGACCACTTCCAGTTTCCAGTTCAGTGCGGTCGGTGTAGGTTGGTTGGTTGGGGCGGACTTTCTCTGTTGGCTATCGCCACAGGCAGGCGATCGAGTAGCATTTGTGTGGCCGCCAATACTTTATAAATTGCTTTATTGAAACTGCGATTCTTCCCCTATTGTAGAGTTTCGACAAGACCAATGGAATATGGTGTAATTCGTATCATAAACTCGAACGCTTAAAAATCATTGTACCAGTAACTTTATGTAATTGACAACACTAGGCTATGGTCTAATATGACTCATTTTTTTTAATAAATTATTGCAGTTCGTGATAATGTAGCTTGGTCAAATAATTTCTGTTTGGTAAATAAATTTATACAATGGGTAATATTGCAATTTGATGAAATATGTCCCATGTGCCAATTAACTCTAGGTAATTCGCATGACGGTTTTGAACCAAATAACTCTTCTTTTCGATTAAATTTAAGTATTTCATAATAGTACAATTTAATCACAACATCTCATATACCGAACAAGTTAAATTAGTTTTTAATAACTTATCTTACTCGTTTACAGCCAAATTACTGCATTTCGATCAAAGTAACTCAATGCTAATATTACTTACTGGCTCATATCATCTCGGCACACCTGTTTTGGTAACATTAATTTTTCCTTTCAAATATCTAACTTGTTTTTTGTTTGTTTGTTTGTTTTTAAAACTAAAACACATAAGTGTTGCTACTTGTGTAAATTCAGTGATTCCTAAGTTGAGCTTTAGCACTTTACCTGAATCAAGCACTAATATTATAAGAGACAGCTAGTGCTCTGTAATGTGACGCTATTGAAACGGACACAGTGAGCGTTGAAGGGTCAACGCAGCTAGGAACAATATTTCATGCAATGTAATATCTGTGAAAATGATACTGAACTTTGGCTTCAAATATTCTGTAAATAAATTTTGTGAGTTTCTGTTGCGCTTGATGTCAAAATTTGAGTAAGATACGCTGCGCGTGCGCCAGTTCCAGTGAAAAAATAGTTACCTTGAAACTTTTTCCTAACTAGGATTTTTCAAAAGAATCGCCTGCGTGGTTGATATCATATTGTATGCAGATGGTGTTTCTTTTTATTTGATCCACTTTACGGTTTCTATTAAAATGCATCTACAGTCTAACCATTTTATGTAGGCGGTTTGGTCGTGGGCAAAGTTCCTCTATGGCGGTACCAATTCTATGTGTGTATCTGAGATTTTGTTCGGCCTTTATCTTAGCTCCGCCCACTAACTTCATATAGAGAATCTCAGAAATATCCGAAGAATTGGTCTTGCCGTAGATGAATTTGACCACGACCGAACCACCTTCATAAAACGGTCAGACTATAATCCGCAAAACTTTGACCTCTTTCTGTGTCACAAATCACATTGTTTAACATTTTAGTAAGCATAGCACTGAAGTTATATAATATGCAACCAATAGTCTGTGCTAAGTCTTAACTACGCTGGCTTCTGTGCGTACGGTATATGCCATTCGTACTCTATCCAGTGCCATTGCTGGTTTGTTGCCTATGGCCATGCAACGATATCTGATGCACGCATCATATTCTTGTTGAGAAATCACCTGATTTGTACTTCATTCATGATCCACGTACTTCATCTTTAACGAATTATTGTTGTCGTTACCCATTACTTCTGTTCCATCATCCTGCAATGTTACAATAACAAGTTGAACTAGAGCACTCTGAGAGCGCATACCTCCGCCAAGTGAGCCAACGGTAGAAAAAATTCAAATTGGCTCTGAAACTAAAATTCTCTTTGCATAAACTCCAAAATCTAATCATGTGAGTCTTTTTATATTAATAACAGCTTGTTCAATTTTTTTGAAGATCCGTTCATAACTTTTTGAGTTATACTGTTAACAAACGTTATGACAAATATGAGTCAAACATACAGACGAACTAACCGATCTGCACCAAAATTTGATCATTTATGTCTTTTACCATTACTAAAAACTCCTATAAATTTCATAAAGATCCATTCATTATTTTTTTGAGTTATTGTGCTAACAAGCATAAAATAAAAAACAGTGACAAACGAACGAACAAACGGACCATTGCCAAAATTTGGTCATCTACTCTTTCCTGTATACCTAACAACTCGTGTTAATTTCATCAAAATCCATTCATAACTTTTTGAGTTATGGCATCGAGAAAAATGACGCAGACAAACAAACAAACGGATTGACATATCTTCACCAAAAGTTAATCATCTGTTCCTCCTAACATACCTAACAATCCCTGTAAATTTCATTCAAATCGGTTCGTAACTTTTTGAGTTATCTTGGTGACAGACAGACACACAAACACACAGACAAACACGACGAAAACATAACCTCCTTGGCGGAGGTAATTAGGTCCTACGCTAACGAAGTTGTTCGATATATCTCACTATTGTACTCAATAGTGTACACGACCGTATTAGAATGCGATCTTATTAACGAAAATTAAACTGTACGCTGAGGAAATTTCTACATAGAGCAAGAACACACACAAAGAGTTGCATTATGAACAGCAGTTAATGTAATTTTATACATTTACAGCAGTTCGCAATTATTGTTGCGGCTGTGATAAACTCACTAGCTTTAGAATACAATAATATTCATGTTCCCATTTTCATGTATGAAGACAGATTATATGCAAGTGTATAAAGACTATGGACGACGGAGATGATATTTTTTTCCCAAGTACAAGTTTAAAGAATCTTGAACGCAAGATCATTCAGCTTACAGAATTGCTGATGTGCATATATGTAAGCATCGACCCTTCGTAAATTCCGCCTCGCTACTGGAAAATCCGTTGGGTGATTACAGGCTCTAATAACGATTGGTTCGTTAAAGTTCAGTAATACTAATCCACAAGGCTTGATTTGTCCGGGACTTCAGACAGGAGCTTTGACTTTGCCACTCTGAATTGTGTTGCGTGCGTTAGAATAATTAACCGTTACTCTTGGCATCACCTTCACTCTATTGCACGTAGCAAGATTGAGTGTTTGGAAGTGTCACGGGTACACTATTACGTGCTAACGGCGGACTGAAGCCAGCTCACCTGCCTGATTTTTATGACAAATCTAATCCACTGAGTTTGAATTTGCCGTCCGATCAATGACGCCTTTCCGTCAGCAGTACAGCCGTACTGTTACGAAAGTGAAAGCACGAGCAGCAGCAGCAGCAGCTACCGCTGTCAAGGGCAGCTGGAGCTGTACGAAGAAAGGTAGCGCAAGAGAAGGGCGACCAACGTGAGGAAATGCTTGGTTGGCCAGCCTAGCGGCCGGTAGTGAAAGTAATGGTTTGTGACGGTGCTGCTGCTACTATCTAAGAGTGAGTCGTCTTCATGTAATCAAAGTCAGGACGCTCGGAGTGATGGCTGCATTTCCTTGATGTGGTGGAACTATGCATGCGATTATATAAAGTAACACTGAAAGCAATACATGCATTTCCTTCAGGTTGTAGAGCTATACAATATGATTTTGTTCATTAGCTATATTCTTTCAAAACAATAGACTAATTTCAGAAAACAGATTCATATCCGGGAGTTGGTGGATATATAATCGAGGTCGTTAATGATCGCTGAATATAATAAGGCATATTTCCTCGATATGTAAAGCTAGAAATGGATAAAACGTTAATTACTACTGGGTGTAAAAACTGGTCAAGCTACTACGTAAATTATCATTGAATATATTGGAGGACGTTCTTTCCTGGGATGAAAAAATTAGATGTATCATAGTGTTAGTTATAATTATCATTGGAAGCATGGACGAATTTTCCTGTGGTTTTAAAACTAGGAATGTAGCTAATAATCACAGTAGTAATAACTCATATTTTTATAATATATCAATAAAGATAAAACAGTGAAAATAATAGTAACACTTATTTGTTGTGGTAATATTCGAAATAGTGCACTCGTACAGTAGTTAAGAGCATGACTATGATAGGAACTCTGCCCGTTAGTTAGCCTATTTGTAACACTTTCCAGCAAATTTTGCATTCGATAATAATTTTGGAACGTACGGATAGGCATGATGGCTCCATGAGCCTAAGTTTGCTTGCTTTCACTGTTATTGAGAATATTTATTTAATGGGTTATTGTGATAATAGAACGGACTGATAGTCAGCTCTCTTTCATCATTATTCAGCTAAAAAAAATTAATATTCATGTGATCTTGTATGTTACAGATATGGGGTTCTCAGCGATTTAGTTACCAGTGTCCAACACATAAGTGCCAAATATTTCGCCTCTTCACTTCGAAGTTTCTCTGGTGTTTCGGTCATTTTAGAATGTGCATATACTACAGTTGTGAAAAGGTATAAAATATTCACTATGTGCAGCATGTCTGCATGATCACCAGAAAAGTTTTCATTTTTGGAAAGCATTACTTTCCTTCGGCGAAATACTTTTGGCATTATTTTGGTCAACTGCTAAGTGTGACCTAGAATTCCTAGTAATTGCACCCTCAATACAACAGACATCGCCCACAAAAATGGAGTCTGCAAAAATGTTCGTTACATTGATCCTTGTGGTGACCGTCCTAGCTGGTGGGTCCTGCTCTGGTGTCTCTGGAGTTGGCGGCAAGAAAACAGCAAATGTCCACAGCAGTTTCAGCGGCGACCCCCGAGAACTTCCAGTTTCATCGGACCTACTTCAGGGAAATCAAAACCTCCAGGCCCATCACATCACTCCAATCGCTCCTGAACTTCAACCTAAAGTTGTTGAGGCCAACTCGAATAGACGCCAAGTCAAGAGTGATGGCCTGTTCCAAAATATCAACGTCAACCAAAAGCAGAATTCCAGGGTTGCGCACAACGTCCAGGCCAAAACGGTTGTATCGAATTCAAGCGGACGCCAAGCCAAGAGCAACAACGGCGAGTTCCAAACTATCAATTCAAACCATCAACACAACTCAGGTTCCGCCCAAAAGAGACACACGAACGTAGCTAACTTGAACGCCGTCAATAATTTGGTAAATCAAAACGGGCAGGTCGCGACGGTGGTAAGTGCAACCAATGTCGGAGCAGGTCAAAGTGGTCATATAACAGTTACCCCCAACACCAATAACCAAAACCGTCAATTTAGTGTAACTCAACACAGAACTAATGGCGGGAGCACTCAGCAACAAATTGTGGTTAATCAAGGACGTCAAGTTAACGTCGTCAATCAGCAAGCAAACCAACAGTCGCAAGTAAACAACAACAGTCCAAACAGAATAATTAATCAAAATCCGTCCTCACGAGGTCAACTCGTTCGTATTGATAACAACAACAACAACAAATCTAATCAGAACGCCAACAGTGTGTCCAGTCGTGATCAACAGCAGATCGTTGTCGTTAATCAGAACAACAACGCTGCAAACCAAAATCGTAAGAGAAACGTCGGAAACAACAACAACATCGGTGGTAACAATAATAATAAGAACAACCAGTTTATCCTAGCGGAACAGCTCAGCAGCGTTTTGGCTCTCAACAGAAACAACGCTAACGCTAACAACAGGCAACAAGTTCGAACGGCCTCCTCTTCCAGCTCGCAAAGAGGGACTCGCGGCCCCCCTTCTACTTCGACAACATCTACTGCTTCTGCAGCCGTAGCAGTTAGTGCCAAGTACGTAATTTTTCTTTCCTGTTCGATAATTCACAGGGGGCTTATGCCGCGTTCACGGAGCATTTCGCTTCTAAAATTAGGCGTTCTGAGAAAGCGAGAAATTTTCTTTTTGTATAACATTTAAGATCGCGAATCGAAAATGAACCCTTTCAATACTAAAACTCTGCTCTTTTCCGTCTTATTTTCAAAAGCTCATAGAGAACAGCTCGCGGTAGTCAGTAATGTGACTACAATACTTCGGTAATAATTTGTCATTGTCGATGCCTATACCAGTTCACGATAATGTGCCTATTGTCACCAGGGTTCCGATCCCCCCCCCCCCCTTCCCCAGAAAAGCCTTCTTTTTTAGATACAGATTCTGATGCTGAACAATCGGCACACTCCTATATTAGCTGAAAAAAAAGACTATCATCACTCGTAATGCCGTTAAATGTAACCAATACATATCCAAATGATTACTAATTAACTGTCATACGTAACATAGATGAAAGGGATACAGGCGTTGCAGGAATAAAATAACAGTTAGAATTTTGAATGATTTAATTTTTGTACGTTGTACGAGACAGCCGTTATAGAAACGGCCCGTTGTATTAGCTTTATCTTTAACTCACCAGACAGTTTCCATTTACAGGCCATGTGTAGCAGCTTTCAGCGTACGCAAGGGCATTGCAGAACAGACGGACAAAACGAAACCTAGGCGAATTTTTTTCCAGGTGAGCAGCGCAATGCCTACACTTATGGCCCACTAAACACTATAATGTACTTTGAGCTTGACCTATGCCCCCAATAGTTCGGTAGTCAAGTTTAAGGACATACCTAGCTTCATTGGCAGGGGTGTAGTAGTGGGGACAACGTCGCCACATATTAATGTAATTAGCTGTTGTATGTAACATATAATTGAGCCAGGTTGGCCACAAAGGAGGTTAAGGAAACTCATAGCAGTTTACATACATGATACTCGCAAAAAACTACTCTTGCTGAGCGCAAAAAACAGCTGTAGGACAGCATTTACCACTTGAGACGAGCTATCAAAGTTATTTCACCACCGATCTCAACTAGCGCCCCTGTGAGATACACAGTCAGGTAGGAAAGAAATAAGAACGTAACTAGATACACCAGTGAATGAAATCAAAATAACTCCACACAGGTTAATAATCAAGGGCAGAAGATACAACCACCAAAGTACAGCCACCGGCATCAACATTAACAGATCACTAAATCAATAAACGCAAGAATATTAGCAAGTTGCGCTCTCAAAATAACAATACTACTGATACGCACGTCGAAATAATTATATGCAAATAGGAGCACAAGGAAAACTCTTGCACCTACTGCATTAGACTCCACGAGTTAGATAGGTTATCGGCAATACCTACTAACCAATCATACAACTGATACTCTTTCTACGCATTTTACAGCCAGTGTTAAAGTTTGAGTTTATCAGAAGCCCATAGGTTCTGCCCCATTTTTTCAGTCACGATGTAACCCAGTCCACGAATTTACAGACTTTACTGGCGTTCTCAACTCATCGTACTAGCACTCGAATACCATAACTGCACGGGTCACCCGCTCCGCTACCGGTCCTCAGAATGGCTGAACTACATTAACAGGTTGACTCACGCGCAGGTCGGGTTGCCAACCCCACCACTTCATCTCAGCTGTGACGTCACGTGGAGAGATAGACTCCAGTCCGTGTTCATTTTTTCCTACCCGTCACTTGCTTTATAAATACCGTGAGCGAGGGCTTACATGGAGGAGAAACACTGGTAATCATTTTCACACAGTCACAGCTCTTAACTTTCCCGTGCAAATATCCGTTAGTGAGAAACAATGTAATAGATTGTCAAATAAATGAGCTCAACGACGAAACAATCAAGTCCAGCAACATAGCTACGATTTCTTCGGCATTACATTAACATAGGTTGTGCTTCGTAACCACATTACTATTATATACTAGTGCACTCCACTGTCAAAAACAATAGCAAAGGAACACGTTTTAAAAAACAATTAGGATACAGCGACAAAATCATGTCGCAATTGAAAGTTGAAATTGGTTTGATTACTTTGATAGAAGGTGTAGTGAACACTTTGCTCACTATTAACGTAGGAGTGTAAGTTAATATATAATCTCTCAACTAAATTATTGCGTAAAAGAGCATTGATAAAGGAACTATCACCAGCGAAGCAATAGTAAGTTACATCGCCCTCAATTCTCCATGTTTTTTGTCGCTGCATTGCTACCGAAAAGTATCACTTGAACGTACATCAGGTGGGACGAGACTTGGAAGCTCTAAAAGTAATTTTTAAGTACAAATATAAGAAACTTAGCTTCAAATTTATTATATTTAAACATTAAAGGGCTTATCTTAGCAAGAAAATCCAATTGTCAAGCAGATGGGTGTGATTTGCCGGTCTCAGCGTTGCATACCTCTATATTCCGAAGAGGGAGCACCTCCTCTCTCACGTCGATGCCACACGCTATTCAAAAGAACGAGTATCGCCATCTTTTCGTCCGAATGTTTTGATTTGCCCATTTAAATATAAATAGCACACACTTGCAAACGATTTTGAATTGTAATTCTCTTCAGATATAATGATACGTCCGACGGTTAACTAACGGCACTAGCGGAGTAAACTGAACTGACGGTAAACATTTTCACGCCATTTGTTGGCAATCTCAAAGCTATGTTTAGAAGAGTTCAACATAACTTTTGATCGAAAATATTACGATACTCGTTCTTCTGACTAGCGTGTGTCATCGGCAAAAGTAATAAAACAATATCCCATTAAACTTGTCTCAATTTTCTTGTTGAGATAACGAAAAAACTTAATCCAGGCCATTCTCATCACAAACGCATTGCGTACAAACAACGAGCTTTTTCTAATTCGAGTAATTTTCATGAAATTCCTGAATAAAATGAGTATTGACTGGTGTTACTTGGGTAAGCCTGAAAGGAAAATTGTATCATTCATAATTATTATGAGTGCTTTTTCAACCATTAAAAAGAGAAATAGTAGAATGTTGAGAATCAAGAAGCCTTTAGTTCTACACCCTGAGGCCTTGTTTCCAAAGCCAAATACCTGCTGAGACGAAAAAGTCTCGCATCATTTGCGGCATCAACAATTCACAGATGTACATTTTCCTACTTTAAGCATTGTACTGATGATAGATAGTCGGTAATCATATTGCTGAGGGGGAAAATAGTGGAGCACATTCGGCCTGCCATAGCGGAACGTGAAGTGGCTCATTTGCAAGTCCAAACGCTCTTTTTTGCAACACCAGTAGCTCTTTAAGAACACGATGAAGCTTTAATAAATTGTTATCAACATGTTCAAAACAGCAAAACATCAAACGACATTACAATATAACGAAAAATTCTTAAAAAATATAAATTAGAAATGACATCGATACTCTAGCAACACTGACGATTTTCACGAGCGTTCTCCCCACGTGACGTCACACAGGGTGATGCGCAGATCCGTCTCAAAATTGTCAAGCGATGAGTTAACCTGTTAACGTAGTTCAGCCATGCTCAGAATGGCTGAACCATGGATCTAACGTAACCTGTTAACGTAGTTCAGCCATGCTCAGAATGGCTGAACCATGGATCTAACGTAACCTGTTAACGTAGTTCAGCCATGCTCAGAATGGCTGAACCATGGATCTAACGTTCAATTCGGGGCTGCAGTTGTCAATCAGGCAGCGCGATCTAGTACATCAAGATTTCCTAGTTGGAGTGCACGATCAAGGAAATTCCACTTTTATTAGTTTATTTACCCCAATTTGTTAGCTTATTTCCATGCGAAACTCAAGAGTAGGGAGGGGGCTTCAACTGGTAAGACATACAATCCTTGTTTGTTAAACAATTTCTGGATTTTATAGGATGTGCTCACCAACACTGGCGGATGGTCAAAAAAGAGACAACAGTTCGAGACTCCATGCACGGGTCTTTACTACTTCTCATTCAACGCAATCTCGCTGAAGGACTCAGATTTCACGTAAGTAATCTCCTATACACCCGCGGGGTTAAACGCGAGTTTCTTGGAGGTTTAATAGATGAAGGTAGCAAAGGCTGTGAAGATCGAAAGCTGAACGATCGGCAAGGCTGCAGCCTGACGGACTCGGTAATTGACTGCACGAGTGGCTGAGGAGCTGTGATTGGTGGGAAGGGTTGGCTGGCAGCTTGTGATGGTGGGAAGGGAGCAGTCATCGGAAAACAAAAAGAAAGAATGACCCTGGCTAGTACAGCGAAATGTGTGTTCCTTAAAACCACTTTGATAGTATATTAAAAGCGCTTTCCATGTCACATTAGACAAGTAACTAGTGAAAAATGTGTGTTTTGATACGAAGAATCGGGGCAGATCTTGCTCATCTTAGTTAAAAAAAAAATGGTTACTAGTTGCATGAAAAGACATTGCATTCCTCTCGTCCTTCCTCAAAATTTTAGGGTGCAATACACAAGCTGCTACTGATGCGCATCGCGTAGAATTGCGTGACAATCTATTGAATTCATCCGTTATATTATACTTCATTATACTCTGAACTATGATAGTATGGAATTCATTGTCGGGATCTATATTCGGTCACGCAGTGCTGTAAGCGTCGTTTTCAGCCATGAATGGTTTTCGGCTGGTTCTTTTCTGTAGAGCATCTAGTGTTCTTGAACTGCCTATCGTTTCATTTGGGTTTCCGATACCGGTACCTTCACAGTTGAAATTCGCTAAAGGAGTTCGTTGCGATATAGTTCGCTAAATTTTCAACAAAATTTGATGTGTGGAAACACCCTCGACTATGGGTTCCACATTTCTATTGACGCGAGACACGTCCTTTCCATTTTCTTTCCTGAAGTACGATAATTGTATTTAATGATGCTAAAGCAATTTTTATAATAATAAGAGGCAAAGCTTATCCTTTTTAAACCCTATACCCCCGATTCTCAACTTTTCTTAGTTACAAATAACACTATTCGTGCAAGACACTTGATGCTTCGCCGTTCACTTGGGGTTGAGCCGAGGGTGATGAGACGGAACAGGTTGACGCACTGCCGAACGTGGCGAATGTACCTTGACTCAGTTGGAATGAGGACGTCACAAGAGACAATTCGATCGTAGCACAGTCGGAGACAAACAATTGTCCACAATAATTCAATTCTGAATACAACAGTTAGTTTAGAATTAGCAATGATCAATGTGATACTGTTGGCCAAATTGTCGTAATATTGAATAACTTTTTAAGGTTGTTTTTCCATAGCAGGCAAGCACCCAGTCGGACAGTGTCTATAAAATGTGTGCCTAAACTGTGCTGTCGTTAAAAGATCTTCCTCTCCAGCATCATTGGGAAAAATTATGGATTTAACATTCGCCAGTTTCAACAACATCGTTCCGTAAAACAATTTAGATTTGGAGAACTGGTAAGGCTTTTTTATTTTTTTTTTTTTTTGCAAGTTCACGCGAGACGGACGCTGGCACACCAAAAGCACTTCAGCGAAAAGCTGGCAATTTTTGAGAAGCACGGTGTGCGCGCTCTTATGCATTCCGTACATTTCAAAAACTGCCAGCCTGCCTGCCAGCTTCTCGCTGAACTGCTTTTTGCGTGCCAGTGCCCTTACTGTTATATTGCTGTACCGCGAGCTGCGCATAGCAGCTTATATTTTTTTCTGGGTTTACTGAGCAATTATTGTATGGCTTCTGCGTAGTATGTATAGAGTTCTGCTTTAATATTACTTCGCTGGAAGGAAAGAAATTTGTTCCTCTGATGCTCTACGGTTTTCCTTACAAATCTTGTTAAAAAGTTCTATGTCGACGTTTAATTATACGCACCGGAAAGTATTTTTGTTGTTAGCCGTTTGAAAATATTATAGAGGATAGCAGGTCATTGATAGAAGAGGAAAATTAATCGAAAACTTTGAGGTGTCCGCCCATATGATTCTATCTTCAAATATCGTATTACTCTCGATATACTCAATTGATTTATTGCATTTTAACGACGGTAAATTTGTCTCCAAATGTGCTTCTACCACATGCGAGCGTTTGCAGTGCTGAATTCATGTGCTCATCTACGAGCCTCAAGCCAACGCTTTTTCAAAATTTTATACTTCAGAAAGCTGATAAAATTCGTAGATGCTCTGATACGTATTTTTCCGCAACTATAAAGACTAGAAGACATTCTGAAGACGCAAATGAGTTATGAAGAAGCACTGGAAGATAGCTATTTATTAACGTACAAGTAACGTCCTCGACCATATGAAGTCACAACCTTATTACCCGGAGTGTACGACAGCTTGGGCCCTCCACATGCGCTAACCTAGTAAGCATCATCATCCTTGGGGTTGAGCAATTAGTGCTTCCTTGCGACAAGATTTTTTACCGCATGAATACTAAAGGGCAAAGTATTTTTGTATGTACTAACATATTCCAGTTATATAAATTATGTGTTAAGCGACACCCGCCTGAATGCGTTTTTGTTACGTTTGACACTGCTTCGTTTATGTTTTTCTAGGTTGGCATTAATGAAGGATGGCACTTACCAAGTTACAGCCTACGGAGGAAAGGAAGGCTACCTGTGGGGGGCTAACTCTGCCGTGCTGTTCTTAACCGAAGGACAGAAAGTTTACCTCGAACTTCAGCAGGGAGAAATCTACGAACATCCCTACGATGAAGCCTATACCTCATTGTCGGGATTTTTAATAAATAGTCTCTAGATGTTCAACTGCTTCAAACTAATACAGTCCTTAAAGCGAATCATAATCAATGCCATGTCAAATTTGTATGTTAAGCCCGCTGTAGCCGACAGTCTCCTTTGTCCTGTGTTTTCACTTTACCACGTTCGAATATTTCGTGCTGTCCTTGCAAACACGACTGCGTGTCTGCCAGAAATTTCGATAAAATGTTTACCGTCGTATTCCCTGGCTTAGCCCGTGCCAGTAGCGCAGTGTCTTGCGTCTTTTCAAATTTTTAGTGAATGTCGACTGAAAAAGAAGTGATCTGTTTTGTTGTTTACGCATACACAGCAACGCATTCGAACGCGGTCAAGTAAAATGACAGGACATAAGACTATCGTCTGCAGTGGGCCTTATAGAGGTAAGAATATTGAAGTAAGAGGTCAGATATTAAAATTCAAAGATTGTCGATGTGGGAAATCAAAAAGTTCCCAAACATTTTCGTGCAGGACGAAATTGCTCTAGCCTCGATCTTTGTCATCGCAATTAATAGGGATGTATTGGTTTTAGTTTCTTGGATAACAATGATAATTTACTAAAATTGCTTTATCCTCTAATTCAAATATGTATGAGCAAAGATCTAGCAGTGTTTTTCAAAAATCCGAGTTCTACACAGACTTCCTTTCCCACACTGACAACAAACTTAAGTAAAGTTTAAAATTTGCTAGCTTCAAGTGATGTTAGTGCCAAACGCCTTGCGCCGCAAGCGAGTGAGTCTTTTGCTATTTCACGTGCTTTAGTAATTCAAGCTTAGGTTGAAAATTATAGGATATATACGTGAAAAACTTGAATATACTTGGGTAGAGCAACAAGCACACTAACATGATCTTAAGAGAACCTAACGCTCCTGAGAAGATTTACTTGAAAGTCTAGGTACTTTTTGGCTTCCCATCGCATTTATACTCGTCAGATATTTAAGTTCATGAGTTATATAATATTATTTCAAATCAAGAACCAGATTTTGGTGTTTATCAGCTACCGTTGCAACTATTATGTACTCAAACTGGCTGCATATTGTAAGTGTTGTGATAAACTTCAATTGCTCGTGATGGAAGGTTTTATTTTCCTTAATTTCTGAATTAGTAGATGAGAAGGGATGGTATTTCTAAGGGTAAGTTCCCAAGTCATTCAGCTCAACGCGTTCCCTCATCCACTTGTCTGATTGTGTAGCTGCACCCCAGAAATAGCAGAAAAGTGCACTGTTTGCCGAGTTTTTGTTAACTCCAAATTTGAAGAGATATCCGTAATTTGCCCAGTGACACTTGCAGAGGAAACTGATTCGATGGTTAACATTGTAAAAGCTTTTTGTGGCGTAAACAAAGATGTGTTGACAACGACGCAACAAAACTTTCGGACGAGTGGGCGAGTGAACGCGTTCATATGACTGACGGGTGAACAAGGCCTGAGGCTCGTTCATAGCCGCGTCTGTAATTTTACACTACTTACCTACGGCAAAAAATCCAAAGACTAAATATATATCGATGAATAAAAAATAATTTTTGAAAATGATTATCGAAGAAAATCGACGAAAAGCTAAGAATGATTGGAATTTGTTAGTTTCTTTTTGAAAAATAATACATTTGTATAATACATCTCCTAACGTTTCAATTCTTTATTCAGACCCGTTTTTTAGTCATTTAGATGATGGTGTCGGCAATCCCCGAAGAGAGCTTCTAGATTCTAGGAGATTGCATCTGATGTACAGACGGACTCGTAAAACCAACTCTGATAGCATCACAAAATATTGGTGTTCTCAGGAGTAAAAAAATCTAAGTTGAAAAGATTCTAATCTTGGGAAAGGAGTAAATTTATTTAAGCCCTTGTAAAAAATATTCCCACTGACACTGAAAGGTATTCATATACCTGAGGTATTAATGGGCATATAATGTTCCATTATGTGGAAAAGAATATGTAAGCGTAGAAAACTGTTCACACACCAAGAGAAACTTCCTCACTGTTGCAAAGGTTGTATTCGATAAATCCAGAGATTGAACTACAGGCACACGGTGTTATGGTGAATTAGGTATTCTTTTAATCGTGTCAGTAGAACGATGGGAGGGAAACTTGTGGAGCAACATCACTCTACACGATAAATGCATCGTAGGTACAACCATTAAAGATATTCAAATTAAGTGTGCAGGATATATGGGTCACATTACCTAGGGGAGGCAACAATAGTTTCTCAAATGCCTAAAAAAGAATAAACGCTACCTAAGTAACATCAACATTCGTGCCTATAGAACCTAAAGATTGCTTTCGATAGTAAACAATTTGATCAATGATATTTAAAGGCGTGGCCGATTGACAGTTATTGAGAGCAGGTTTACGGGAACTGATACAGATGGATTCTAGAATTCTGAGGTCTTGTGCATCGTGGCAACTGTCTATTATGTGGAAATTCGTTCTCCTAATTGGATGCCCCTCAGTTAGACTATGATTGCGAATGGAAGAATTACTAGGC
>LQNS02278165.1:4038416-4048444 GCA_001587735.2 Parhyale hawaiensis
GACATCCCGGACCAGGAAATGCTCAGGGACACCATCTGGAGCACCTGGGACGAGTACAACACCGAAGTGAATGTCACACTAGTACTCGACTTGGCCAAGGACGTCATCGAGAGAGGGTATCCTTACAGTCAGGTACAGTGCTCGATATAGCAAGGAACGTTATCGAGAGAGGGTATCTTTACAGTCAGGTACAGTGCTCGACATAGCAAGGAACGTCATCGAATGATGGTATCCTTACAGTCAGGTACAGTGCTCGACATAGCAAGGAACGTCATCGAGAGAGGGTATTCTTACAGTCAGGTACAGTGCTTGACATAGCAAGGAACGTCATCGAATGATGGTATCCTTACAGTCAGGTACAGTGCTCGACATAGCAAGGAACGTCATCGAGAGAGGGTATCCTTACAGTCATGTATAGCGCTCGATATAGCAAGGAACGTCATCGAGAAAGGGCATTCTTTCAATCAGGTTCAGATGCAATCACTATTACAATAATCAATAAAATTGTTAGGTCAGTAAGTAGATCACTCTGAGAGCGCATAGCCTACCGCCGCCAAGCAAGGTAATGGTGCCAAAAAATTCAAATTGTTCATGAAACTAGGATTTCTTTTGGTCATCACCCAAATTTGGTCCCTTGTGCCTGTTGACAGTAACAATTAACAGCTCCAAAAAAATTCTTCAAGATCCGTCCGTAACTTTTTGAATTGTGTTTTGACAAATATTAATGATGCACACAAACGGACTTACCGATCATCACGAAAATATGATCATTGGTGATTTTTAACATTTCTAAAAATTCCGACAAATTTCATGAAGATCCATTCTTAACTTTTTAAGTTATCTTACTGACAAACATAAAAATAAACGTAGAGAAACAAACAAACAAACGGACAAATAGATCAACACAAAAATGCGAGTAACCCCGATAATTCCTGAAACTTCATAAAGATCTATCCGTAACTTTTTAAAATACGCTGCCAATAAAAACGAGGCAGACACTCAAATAAATGAACAAATAAACGGTTACTGAAGAGTAGCGACCATAATCTCAAGAATGGAAAGAACACCGACATAAATAAGTTTCATACTTAGAAAGTAATAAATGAATTGAAATGCAATTTCCACCAAATGAATACTAGGTCATAACGCATAAATTAATCACAACTTTACAAGATTTTGTATGATAGTTTTCTAAGAAATTTAAGATGAAAGTCATGAAGGAATTCAGACCATTCTAAAAAGTATGGAACGATGCTGGAAATTTGCGACTGTATTTCTTTAGTAAATCCCATAAATTATCTTGATTTTGTTGGTTTCTTTTCTGAGCACTCTCTGCAATAATATTCCATCCGTTTTATATAGGGTTCAAGTCCGGGCTTTGGGCTGGCCTCTTCACTGGGACAATGCCTTCTTGTTTTTCATACAGGGCCATCACTTTCATAGCCTGGTGGCAAGGTGCATTGTCTTGCACGAAAATGGAGATTCACAAGGTCCAATACATAATTTTGTACAACATGCTGCTGAAGAGGCCGTTTATAAATCCCAAGATTGATTTTGCCATGAATACTGATGGTAAAACCTTACTTTTACAGATAAAATCGTACCCCACACAGTCACTGATGCCACTAAACTTGACTGTTTTGTGGGGACGGTGTTTTACAAGTTTTGCCACGAACGTAAATGCTTGCTGTCGGAACTGAACGCTGTGAACTTGAATTCATCCCTGAAATGAATTGCTTCCCATTGTGCGTTAGTCCAAACAGGTTCTCTCGCAAACTCCAAAAGTGCCTTTTGCTTTCCTTTTGAAACGACTTTCCGAAGCTGGATCCCAGGCAACGCGATCCTGCATTTTGTAGCCTGTGAGAAACTCGTTTCCTACATGTAATTTCCACTCTCTTCCCTAAATTTATGGGAAATTGATGATGGAATGTCAAAAAAGTCCTTAGCAGATATTATAACAATTTTTTGGAGGTATACTAGTTTACAGTCTTGCAGCTAACGATTTATCTGTCATAGTTGCTCGCTACACGATGAATTAACGACACTTATAGACCTACGGACCGTATGAGCTATTTTTGAAATTGATTTGTTTTCTTGGAGTTGGACATTAATGAGCTTTTGTTTTTGTAAGCGGGAATATTTTGCGTGTTGAAGTCACTACAGTGCTTGAAATTAGTTCCAATAATGTATGACTGTCGTCTTAACCTTTGAAATGCTCTGTTGAGTGTTTTAAAATGAATTAAGCCAATTTTTAGCATCGTTCATTAAGTTTTGGCCAGGTCTGAATTTTTAATTATCTAATCATCTTAAATTATTTAGTAAAATTATTATGTAAAGACTTGTAGCATTGTAATTAATTGATGTTTCATGAGCTAATGGTTATTTGGTGAAAATTTCATTACAATTCTTTCTCTCATTACCTTCTGAGCAATAAACCGATTTATGTCGGTTTTGTTTCTGTTCTTCAAATTATGGCCGCTACCGTATATAGACCGAGTTTTCTCAGTACGGATCTGTTATTGAGTTGGCGCGGTGGTAGACGTTTGACTAAAATAATGAAATGGTCAAACAGTTTAATTTTTATTTTAATTGCGACAGTTAGACTTATCCTTTTTGTTACAGATTGAAATTGACGACAATTGGGAGACTTGCTACGGCAGTGCTGAATTCAACCTCGAAAAATTTCCTGATCCTAAAGCGATGGTCGACGAATTGCACGTATGTTTTTCTTTTTCCTTCTTGGGCTCCGGGAAATTTTCACGATAATGCAGGTACTTTCTTTTTACTCTATTCATTTCAAAAAAGATAAATTTACTGCAAGATATTGCAGACTTTAGACATTATTCCTTGCATATCGTTCTCAATCGTTAGGGTGAAGTTAATGAAGCCAAAATTCATTCCACTGTATTTAACCAACACCGCATAAGTACTGGGTGATATGAATGTAAATTTCTGTTCTCTATATTACTCTCACAATATTTCTCATTCATTACAGTGAAATGTTAATTGATGAACATGAATGTTTACGTTCACACCCATTTCGCATCTTGATAAAACTATCATTCCACCAGCTTAACGTTTATATGTTTATCTCCATCTTGTCACTTTCCCCCTCCTTTCGAAAACGAAAAAATTCTCTGTCAAAATTTCCTTTATTTTTTTTGGGGGGGGGGGAGAAATTACCAGATCAGGCTTGTTTCATGTCTATACAGCATGTATACGTAGTCGATCGATATCTAGACTTTCAAAGAAACGTAAATTTTATTTGATCCCACGTCATTAACTTTTCAAGTATCTCTCATTTGGTGTCCTCTTATTACACCAATAATTATTATCCTGTAATCACCAGCGTGCGTAGAAAAAACTTGTAAAATGCTCTGCTGTGAGCCAATGTATTTTATTCATTCGGAGAGAATGTAATTTCCGTGTTACAGGCTTTGGGTTTCCGGGTTACACTTTGGATCCATCCCTTCATCAATGACCACTGTGATGCGTACACCACAGGGGAAGAGAACAAATATTTCATCAAGGTGAGCTGAATATTTCCAGAGAAAGATAGGAAAGATGAATCATCCATTGTTTCATTAGGAAGCTGTAACCAACGACCGACCCGTAACGTATTAAAGACACAGCCATGCGCGTTGACCCTGTGTGGGAACACCTTCGTGCATGGGTTCCCCGTTTCTCTTGGCATACTATATGTCCCTTGCTCTTTCCTCTGTGATATCGTTCTTGTTCTTGCTTAAACTTCCTAACTATAACTAACAAACTAACTAAAGGCACAGCACCCTGAGACATTCTTTAAGGCTTAGATATTTCCGAAGTCTAAGTTTCAGAATGAATAAAAGAGCCAAAGCTATTCCTCAAATAATATTTGAGTAAAATGCGTATACAATGAACGTTTTGCACCTCTGCCCATCATCAGCAACAGAGATCTAAAATAACACATGAAAAGTGATATGAAAGGTAAAAAAGTCAGATAAAAGCCAACGGCAAACCACTCATAGGAGTTAATAGATGTGAAAAAAAGAGCACGTTGTGGATATTGGGTAAGGATTTACAATAGATTGGAAATTCATGCGTTGTTTAATTCATGTTTATATATACTGGAAATGCGTATTCTGAGATTCATAAAATTGTTTGCACCTCCAATTTTCTTTCTTAATTATGCTATTGCACTGAGTCAATAATATTAAACCGAGCAGGATATATCAAACTGTGGCCCGCTCTAGGACTCATTCTTTTATGACCATGCTCTCCTACACTCATAGTGTTGCTTTCGAGTTCAGTTGCGTGCGGTCTACGTCTAGGTACATAGACCCTATATACTAGCCGTGCCTCGGCACGATTTCAGCTAATGTAGTCAGACCATTTTTTTCAAACGCCATAAAAATAGACTTGCTGTTAATTTTGTGAGCACGTAATATAAAAGTAGATTTACTCAACTCCATTTACAATTTTTGCACTATCTTTATTTAGTACCAAAGTTATGATATTTTTCTAAGACCAAGAAGGTATAGCCAAGGTTTCTTACTTATTTTTTAGGTGTTTTTTACGTATTATTCGGAACGCTGCAGGTAAAACAATAATAATTATTATTTCATTCGTACGGCCATACATTGTGGTCACTGAGCCAATGCATTTTCTAAAATTATTGACTGAAGGATAACCATATCTTTTAAATTGTTTCATCTTCAGCAACACAACAATTTCACTAAGATATATCTTTAAACAATATCAGAGTAAAATATATCATTGCAAAGAATACATTTTCCTTTATACACACAAACCGAGGTAAACATAATTGACTGTTCGAGTTTTGTGGACTTTATTGTTATGAAGGTATGAAAAAATACTGACTCAATATTGATTTAATTTTGCAACATTTTATATATGTTTTATTAAATGGAATAATGACGAATGCCCAACAGGACGCAGATGGTGTGACCCAACTCACCAGCTGGTGGCAAGGCGACTCAGCTGGCATCATTGACTTCACCAACCCTGAGGCTGTGGCCTGGTGGACGTCCCGCCTCACGGCCCTCAGGGAGTCCACAGGACTTGATGGCTTCAAGTTCGACGCCGGCGAGACCAACTGGCTGCCTGAAGTCTACACGCTCAACGGTCCGGAGGAGCTCTGGCCCAACATCTATTCTACGAGGTCTGCAACTCTCCGGCAGGGTCTTAGACTAAGGATTTAGTATCACAAGTTGATGAGCTCAAACCCTTAACTTTAGAGCTCTCAATATACAAAGAACTTAAAAATGTTTTTACCCTTTAGTGCCCACTGTACAATGTACACGTTCTAACATTACATGTAGTATCATTCCTCAGAAAACTGATGCTCTATTGATACACTAAGGAGTTAAGAATTGATAACTTTGTTTGTATATGTATCTAGGAACGAGTGACACTATCAATCTATGATGTATAGATAAATTTATGCATGTACGTGAGCTATTATAATACCTTGAAAAGCTTCATTTGCACTTTGCCTGAGTAGGTTCCAACGTCATAAATGGGACTTTGGGGTATAGGAGAAAAAATACGGGATAGCAAATATGTAACTTCAAACTGCTAGCTAGCATCCTACACGTAGATTACATATATGAAATATATTTATATATGCAGATAAACATGCATGGATGGAATGGCTACTTACTTTTTCACTTTTTTGTGCTCTTATTTATTAGTTACTTGTATCTGCCTTTGTCACAATGATTCTTACAAAGTGTGCTCACTGCAAATTTATCGCCCGCTTCTGCGTAACCAGAAGCGTGGCAGTAAGGAAAATAGCGTTTTGTCTGTGTATCGCATCTGCCCGTCAGGATCGCCTTTCCTATATACTGTATATATATGTATATGGGTGATAGTACTTACCGCGCCGTATAGTAGCTCCAGAACTGTTTATATATGCGGCGCACATTCAACATTATTAATACATTCTGGTGCACTTCGTAAAGAAATTACACAATTTAACTGAATAATTTTTCAGGAACATTATCCACGGCGCGTAGCATATCAGAATACTGTAGTACGAATATAAATTTTTTAAACCATGCAAAATTACTTGAAGCGCACCTAGTCTTACCTCGTTCCGCACCGTTTACGGATCCTTGCTCTAGAGGTTGTGCCTGTCCGGGTGGATGGGAATTTTTGGGCCACATACAGTATCTCTTTTGGCTGCATTTTGGATGAGTTTAGGACCAATACCAAGCATGTGTGTCCGTTTGTATCCATTTCCGTAATTGCCGGCCCGGATGATGGTACATACTACAGTACATACCTCTAGAGAGCGTCTCGGTTGCGACGGGCTCTTTGCGGCCATTCATCTCCAGCGACCTCAGACAAGGTGGGCTCTGGACAAATGCAAGCCTGCGTGTCTGCATTTGTCTGTTCGGGTGATGGTACAGTATGTATCCTAGCCGGATTTGTCTCTCCACATTGACTTTAGTTTACGTCATCCCTAAAGTTAGACCTTCATTATAATCTCTTATGTAAGTGATTGTTGCATATTAATAGGCCTAACTCGAAGAATATTTGTACCAGGCAAGTGAACATCAATAGTTACTTCCTTAATGGTATTCCTGTGAGACAGTTTTTTTTAGCCTGCTCGGTAGAGGGTTTTTGTTATTGTTTATTCTCTTCTTCCCTGAATATTCTTCTCATGCACGATGGTCATCCGTGCAAATGTTCTTCATCTCATCATCACTATGTCTCTTGGTTTTCCTCTCCTGCAACACCTTATACTACCTGGGAGGTGTACAATGATATACAATGCAATTACTCTGACTGTCAGTTACAGTGCAATATTTCAGTTACGTGGATGCTGTGTCAACATTTGGCGGACTCACTGAAGTGAGGACGGGGCGACGAAACCAGAATCGAGCGATCTTCTTCCGTGTACTGGACCGAGCTTCAACCTTTACCAACTTGAATGGCTTGAAGACGCTCGTGCCTGCCGTTCTTCATTTCGGTAATTACTATACAGAAGGTGCTCTTTTGTGCGTTGTGTTCCTCGATGTTTTCAGGTCAATACATTTGCTATTAATGACATCTCTGCGCCTTATGCCCCAAGGGTCAATCTGAGTGACTGAGTGTTCCGTTCAGCAGGTTAGGTTACTTAGGTATGTAGGTTTTCTTCGTCCTTGCTCTGCACCCTGCTTTCCTGCCAGTAGAGGCGCTCAGGCTTAACTGGAAACTTCCAGAACTCTTGTGAGTTCTCGTATCTTGAGACTTTCCGGTAGATATGCCGAACTAAAAATATTTAAGAGACATGCAGGGCGATATAGGACTACTCACTGAAACTCCAGGTAGCAGTGTCTTATAAAACTATTTCTATATCTACGTGTTTTCAGCGACTGGAAATTGATTCAAAGTGGTGCGTCGGAAGCTGTTAGGAAGTAGAAACTAATTTGGATACGGTATTTTAATTACTAAAGGAGTGATATGGACACGCCTACGAAACCTGTGACTAATGTCAGGAGTCGACACAAAAGACAGAAATTTTATACAAAAACATTTTCTGCTGTTGCTCCCAAATAGAAGCCTCGGTTATTAACAATATATCTCTTCAATTTGAGTGATCTCTCTCTGGTAAGCACTAATTAAGTGCTGTAATACTTAGCCGTCACGCTGGCAGAAAGCTTCCAGTTTTTTAATTCCTAAGGACCATCAGGCTATCTTCTTGGTCAGTAAACTTGGCCTCAGCAGTAGGGGCAGATAAGCTGGAATGCAGGCTGTGGTATGGGACCGAGAGTTGCATAGCTTTCCTAGATGGGTAACAAATCAATAGGACCTAACGGTTGTTTCCAGGAAGGTGAATCTTCCACAAACAATATATACTATCAGGTTGGGCTAACTTCTCGAGGGAGTGAACTTTTCAGCGGACCGGTGTATGACACACCCGAAACAGGATGGGGCAAAAATGCCTGGAATTTCTACCTTATCCAATTTTGTGTTTCAGTCTGAGAGATACAGGCGTATCGTAAATAACTGCTGCGGTTCGTTTTGAGTCGGCCGCTGTTTTGTGAAAACTAACTTCAGTCTTTTACCGTTTGTGTTTTGTAGTTCTACTAAATATACAATCAACGTTCGAAGCTTCATTTAAATTCGACGCTGCGGCTTTTTGGATGCAACAAAATATAGGAAAGTCGTTGAGCATTGAATTTAAGAGAAAAGTTAACTGGCTCACGACACTAAAGTGAGTTCGGCTGACACACCTATAGTTCCATTCACCATAATTTGCGATGCGGACACGCCTACGATATCATAAACATGTTTTCGCAGGACTTCTGGGGTACCCATTCGTGCTGCCGGACATGATCGGCGGCAATTCGTATGCCGTGGATCTGCGCGAGGAGCTCTTCATCCGCTGGACTCAGGCGAACTGTCTCATGCCGGCTCTCCAGTTCTCTTCGTTACCCTGGAACTTCGGTGATCTGGTCAGCGCCCTTCATCGCTGTTGCGTTGACTTATCCTGTTGACTATTCTGCCGCTAGCTCTTTAATTCGATTTGTAATATATAATAGATATTGCCCTATCTGTATCGATACGCGTATCATTGCCCGGAGCTGTGTTCGGCCATGTGTGGCTGCAGATGTTCAAGTCAGGTGTCAATAGCATTTCGGGATGCTTTGACATCAATTGGTTCGGCGTAGCAAACTCTTGATAGGATGAAGCAAATACTGTACTTAATAAGTATATCGGCTTCTACAATAAGAAGTAACATGAGGAACAAAGCTGTTCTAGTAAGAAACTCTGCTATAGAAATTAATTATGCATTTTTTTTTCAATTTTATTTGTACAAATGGTATGGGATGTTCCCTGTTCAGATGCCAGTGGCTGTCGCGTATTTGGCTCCTCCCTCTGTATGTGGAGTCAAACATTATTCCATTTTGTGAGGCGCTGCTCAAGATTAACTACTTTTTCACAGGCGGTTGACGTGTCCGTCAACATTTCCCGACTACACGTAGAGTTCTCTCCTCAGCTGCTGCAGGTAAATCGAAAAAGCAGCGTCTATAGTACTGTAAGACTCGATATGTATTTCCGTGTCAGCTAGTGGCCAGTCAATTTTCTATTCAGTGGTTAAAATAAAATGTTCAGAAGTGAGACCAGGTTGGAGACGATAACGGAACGCCATTTAAAACACCAGGCTAATGTGGAAATAAAATTCCATTGCTTTAAGATGTACTTTGAGAAGTTCAATATTATCTCGTGTATGTCCGGTGTCAGTTCGATGCGAGTGCAGTGGTGCCCGCAACAGTCTGCTTTATACGTGCCCTTATCTTACGAGGTGCTCTAGGAAGAGCAATGCGAGCCGAGTCAGAAATGAAAGCCAAACGAGGTGATTTTATTTTTAAGGAGAAAATGATCCACTAAACCAACCAATAGGAGAGCTGCATTTTCTCCAGAATCATGACGTCACTGCGACAAGCTACAGCGTTGAATGGAGGCACTTCTTATGCTATCAAGTTAAGTGAACAAACTAAGCGCTGCTATTGGTTCACCAGTACACCATTGTTCGTGATGTCACATTGGTAACGCGGAGTTAATAGGACGAGTTTCATAGTACCTCTTTCAGTTCCTCCATGATTAATACAAAAGTCAGGGGCGGTACGGCTGTGAAAATCTGAATTTTCTAAACGGTTGGCAGTTATCAGCTCAGGCATGTCCGTCTTAATGATACGGTCAAGACCTCGGAAAAGTAAAAGGTGCTACCGTTGGTAGATCATTATGTCCTATTAGGTTGATGCAAAAGTAATGTCCGATTCACAACCTAGCATTTTTCTGGTAACATATGAGGATAGTATTAATTATTACCGAAGTGCTCATGCTCCTCTATTTCGACATTTTACATAAAAAGATGTGCAAGAGCAGTGCATTTTCTATTGCAGAATCACGATCCCCTTCACGGGGTTTGATGATGCCTGCAGGAGAGCGCACCAGTTGAAGCGGGAGGCATATGCCCGTTGGCGTACTAGCCGGTCTGCTGTTGACTTTCAGCTTTTCAGGGAACAGCGGCGTCG
>LQNS02278165.1:4052737-4072787 GCA_001587735.2 Parhyale hawaiensis
AGGGAGTCCACTGGACTTGATGGCTTCAAGTTCGACGCCGGCGAGACCAACTGGCTGCCTGAAGTCTACACGCTCAACGGTCCGGAGGAGCTCTGGCCCAACATCTATTCTACGAGGTCTGCAACTCTCTGACAGGGTCTTAGACTGAGGATTTAGGATCACAAGTTGATTAACTCTAAAGCTTAACGTTAGAGCTCCAAATATACAAAAAACTTGAAAATACTTGTACTCTTTAGTGCCTGCTGTACAGTGTACAGGTTTTAACTTTACATGTAGTATCATTCCTAAGAAAACTGATGCTCTATTGATACACTAATGGGCTAAAAACTGATAACTTTGTTGGTGTATGTATCTAGAAACGAGTGACACTATCAATCTATGATGTATATAGCCCTATAAATTTATGCATGTACGTGAGCTATTATAATACCTTGAAAAGCTTCATTTGCACTTTGCTTGAGTAGGCTCCCACGTCATAAATGAGACGTTGGGGAATAGGAGAAAAAATATGGGATAGCAAATATTTTACTTCAAACTACTAGCTAGCGTCCAACACGTAGATCATATGAAATATATTTATATATGCAAATAAACATGTATGGATGGAATGGCTAATTACTTTTTCACTTTTTTGTGCTTTTATTTATTAGTAACTTGTATCTGCATTTGTCACAATGTTTCTTACAAAGTGTCCTCACTGCAAATTTATCGCCCGCTTCTGCGTAACCAGAAGCGTGGCTGTAAGGAAAATAGCGTTTTTGTCTGTGTATCGCATCTGCCCGTCAGGATCGTATTTCTTATATACTGTATGTATATGGGCGATGGTATCTACCGTGCCGTATAGTGGCTCCAGAACTGTTAATACATGCGGCGCATATGCGACTCAATTAATACCTTCTGGTGCACTTCGTAAAGAAATTGCAGAATTTAACTGAATACAGTAATTTTCCACGTACATTATCCACGGCGCGCAGCATATCAGAATACTGTAGTAAAAATATAAATTTTTTAAACTGTGCAAAGTTACTTGAAGCGCATTAAGTCCTACCTCGTTCCGTACCATTTACGGATCCTTGCTCTTGAGGGTGTGCCTGTTCTGGTGGCTGGGAATTTTTCAGCCACATATAGTATCTATTTTGACCGCATTTTGGATAAGTTTAGGACCCATACCGAGCATGTGTGTCCTTTTGTTTCCATTTCCGTAATTGCTGGCCCGGATGATGGTACATACTATATACCTATAGAGAGTTTCTCAGTTGAGACGGGCTCTTGTCGGCCGTTCATCTCCAGTGACCTCAGATAAAGTGGGCTCTGGACAAATGCAAGCCTGCGTGTCCGTGTCTGTTTCGGCAGTTGTCGGTTCGGGTGATGGTATGTATCCTAGCTGGATTTATCTCTCCGCATTGACTTTAGTTTACGTCATCCCTATAGTTAAACCTTCATTATAGTCTCTTATGAAAGCGATTGTATTTGTTCCATAGTAATAGGCCTACTCGAAGAATATTTGTACCAGGCAAGTGAACATCAATGGTTACTTCCTTAATGGTATTCCTGTGAGACAGTTTTTTTAGCCTGCTCGGTAAAGGGTTTTTGTTATTGTTTATTCTCTTCTTCCCTGAATATTCTTCTCATACACGATGGTCACCCGTGCAAATGTTCTTCATCTCATCATCACTATGTCTCTTGGTTTTCCTCTTCCGCAACACCTTATACTACCTGGGAGGTGTACAATGATATACAGTGCAATTACTCTGACTGTCAGCTACAGTACAATATTTCAGTTACGTGGATGCTGTGTCAACATTTGGCGGACTCACTGAAGTGAGGACGGGGCGACGAAACCAGGACCGCGCGATCTTCTTCCGCGTACTGGACCGAGCCTCAACCTTTACCAACTTGAATGGCTTGAAGACGCTCGTTCCAGCCGTTCTTCATTTCGGTAATTACTATACAGCAGGTGCTCTTTTTGCGCGTTGTGTTCCTCGATGTTTTCAGTTCAATACATTTGCTATTAATGACATCTCTGTGCCTTATGTCCCAAGGGTCAATCTGAGTGACTGAGTGTTCCGTTAAGCAGGTTAGGCATGTAGGTTTTCTTCGTCCTTGCTCTGCACCCTGCGTTCATGTCAGTAGAGGCGCTCAGGCATAACTGGAAACTTCCAGAACTAATGTGCGTTCTCGTATCATGAAACTTTCCGGTAGCTATACCGAATTGGATATATTTAAGAGACATGCAGAGCGATATAGGCCTATTCACTGAAAATCCAGTTAACAGTGCCTTAACAGTGCCTTATAATACTACTGTACTCCTATTTCTACGTGCTATCAAGGACTGGAAATTTATTCAAAGTGGTGCGTCGGAAGCTGTTAAGAAGTAAAACCTAATCTGGATACCGTATTTTAATTATATAATTCTAAAGGTGTGATACGGACATGCCTACGATACCAGTGACTACTGTCAGGAGTCGACACCAAAGACAGAAATTGAAATGGCAAGTATTTGTATACAAAAACATTCTCTACTGTTGCTCCCAAATAGAAGCATCGGTCAGTAACAATATATCTCTTCAACTTGAGTGATCTCTTTCTGGTAAGCACTAAGTGTTATAATACTTAGCCGTCAGACTGGCAGAAAGCTTCCAGTTTTTTATTATTCCTAAGGACCATCAGGCTATCCTGTTGGCCAGTAAACTTGGCCTCTGTAGTGGTGGTACATTAGCTGGAATTCAAGCTGTGGTATGGGACCGAGAGTTGTATAGCTTTCCTACATGGGTAACAAATTAATAGGACCTAACGGTTGTTTCCAGCAAGGTGAATCTTCCACAAACAATATATACTATCAGGTTGGGCTAACTTTTCGAGGGAGTGAACTTTTCAGCGGACCGGTGTATGACACACCCGAAATAGGATGGGGCAAAAATGCCTGGAATTTCTACCTTATCCAATTTTGTGTTTCAGTCTTGGAGATACAGGCGTAGCGCAAATAAACTGCTGCGGTTCGTTTTGAATCGGCCGCTGTTTTGTGGCCTTAGTGGAAACTAACATCGGTCTTTTGCCATTTGTGTTTTGAAGTTCTACCAAATACAATCAACGTTCGAAGCTTCATTTAAATTCGACCCTTCGGCTTTTTGGATACAACAAAATATAGGAAAGTCGTTGAGCTTTAAATTTAAGAGAAAAGTTCACTGGCTCACGACACTAAAGTGAGTTCGGCTGACACACCTACAGTTCCATTCACCATAATGGGTGATGCGGACACGATTACAATATCATAAACATGTTTTCGCAGGACTTCTGGGGTACCCATTCGTGCTGCCGGACATGATCGGCGGCAATTCGTACGCCGTGGATCTGCGCGAGGAGCTCTTCATCCGCTGGACTCAAGCGAACTGTCTCATGCCGGCTCTCCAGTTCTCTTCATTACCCTGGAACTTCGGTGATCTGGTCAGCGCCCTTCATTGCTGTTGCGTTGACTTATCCTGTTGACTATTCTGCCGCTAGCTCTTTAGTTAGATTTGTAATATATAATAGATATTGCCCTATCTGTATCGGTACGCGAATCATTGCCCGGAGCTGTGTTCGGCCATGTGTGGCTGCAGATGTTCAAGCCAGGCTTCAATTGCATTTCGGGATACTTTGGCATCGTTTGGCTCGGCATAGCAAACTCTTGATAGGATGCAGCAATTACTGTACTTAATAAGTATATCGGCTTCTACTATAAGAAGTACCATGGGGAACAAGGCTGTTCTAGTAAGAAACTCTGCTATAGAAATGAGTTATGCATTTTTTCGGTTTCATTTGTACAAATGGTATAGGATGTTCCCTGTTCAGATGCTAGAGGCTGTCGCGTATTTGGCGACTTTCTTCCAGTTTATGAGGCGCTGCTTAAGATTAATTACTTTTTCACAGGCGGTTGAGGTGTCCGTCAACATTTCCCGACTACACGTAGAGTTCTCTCCTCAGCTGCTGCAGGTAAATCGAAAAACCAGCATCTAAAGTACTGTAAGACTCGATATGTATTTTCGTGTCAGCTAGTGGCCAGTCAATTGTCTATTAGTGGTTAAAATAAAATGTTCAAAAGTGAGGCCAGGTTGGAGACGATAACGGAACGCCATTCAAAGCACCAGGCTAATGTGGAAATAAAGTTCCGTTGCTTTAAGATGTACTTTGAGAAATTCAATATTATCTCGTGTATGTCCCGTGTCAGTTCGATGTGAGTGCAGGGGTGCCCGCAACAGTCCGCTTTATACGTGCCCTTATCTTACGAGGTGCTTGTAGGAAGAGCAATGCGAGCCGAGTCAGAGATAAAAGCTAAACGACTTGATTTTATTTTTAAGAAGAAACTGATCCGCTCAACCAACCAATAGGAGAGCTGCATTTTCTCCGCAATCACGACGTCACTGCGACACGCTACAAGCTACAGCGTTGAATGGTGGCGCATCTCTTGCTATCAAGTTAAGTGAGCAAACTAAACGCCGCTATTGGTTCACCTGTGCACCATTACCCGTGCTGTCACACTGGTATGCGGGGTTAATAGGACGAGTTTCATAGCACCTCTTTTAGTTCCTCCATGATGGATACCTAGTGAGGGGCGGTACGGCTGCAAAAAACTGAATTTTCTAAACGGTTAGCAGTCATCAGCTCAGGCATGTCCGTCTCAATGGTACGGTCGAGACCTCGGAAAAGAAAAAGATGCTACCGTTGGCAGAACTTTTATATCCTATTAGGTTGGTGCAAAAGCAATGTCCGATTCACAACTTAGCATTTTTTGATAACATATGAGGATGGTATTAATTATTACCGAAGGTCTAACGCTCCTTATTTCGACATTTTACACAAAAAATATGTGCAAGTGCAGTGTATTTTCTTTTGCAGAATCACGATCCCCTTCACGAGTGGGTATCCAGACATTTTGCATCTGTTTTTGTGTCTTAGACAAGCGTAGTTAATGCTTTTTTGAGACCTATAACTCACATAGGTTTACTAACTATTTTTTTTTCTTCAACAAGCACCAATACATTTATTTCGTCACCCTAGAATGAACCTATTTTATTCAGGCAAAAGGTATAAGTGAAGTCAACTTGACTGCACGTACCCTCTACTTGGAAATTCACACGCACTGGTTCGAGCTGCAGATTTAGGCCAACTGGTCCCAGACGAGTTAGTACGGCTGCAATCAACCATGGATAGCTAAGAACTACGGTGCCATGGACGGAAGGTCCACTGTCCTGCTCCCCTCTACCCAACCCCCCCATTTCTCGGCAAGGTAAGCACCCCCACGGTAGCTGTGCATACACAGAAACTGCTGATTAAACGCATCAAGCACCACATAGAACACTTGCCTGGCCTGGTACCGATCCCGCAACCTCCAGTGCCATTAGCTCAGCACGCAAGGCTGCTGCTGCCGTACGCTGCCCCAATTCCCTATATGGGGCTCTCCTCCTGTTTAATTCTTATAAGAGAAGGTTCTTTGTATAGAGGTAACCTAGCAGGAGTAAGTTAGGGTCAACTGAAAGATTTACAAAATCTACTTCTTCTGTAGCCCTTGAAATATTCAAGTCGCAGTTTGTTTTCATGGTTTTACCATAATTTTGTGACCTTTCCAGGCCGCCATGGAGAGCACGACCTCCGTGGCTGCCATCAACAGACCGACGTGGTGGCTGTGTCCCGAGGACGAGGCCTGTCTCACCGCCGATCAACGTAAGACCTTCTTTCGCGCCGCCAATTTACTCGCTGCAATTTAAATAATCTAGTTTTCTCAGCCTCAACCAGTCTAAAACTCCCATTTGGTTCGAGTTTAAGGGGTAATCACAAGCTGGATACGTTTGAGACGGCAAAATATCGATCTTGTGGACAGCGAAAACTGAGACCGACCCAGTAGGATTGAGCTTTTGGCTATCTCAATCTTAGTTAATTTTTGATTATTGCCTAAATTCGATTTAAGGAAGTTTATTGAAAACCCAAGATTGATGTTCTCGTCCAGTAATAGCTAAATGAGCAAACTCGATGATGTTGATGTTAGAGCTATAATTAAAAATACCTTTAATGCTTAATTCCAATGTATAGCAAATGTCAATATGTTTCTAGATTAACTATGGCAATCTACTCTTTAAAGAAATCATATCCCTGCATGAATTTCCCTGATCCTAAATTGCTACAAGTTTAAAGTGTGAAAAATTTGGAGAAACAAGTGGGCTTTTGAATACGTCGTCTTTTTGTGACCACCTTGCGGATGATGCAGCCTGATTTCGCATGATCCGCGCGTTTTTGTGACCACTTTTTGACGTGATTCTGATAGCAATCAACCGTGATCAGGAGTAAAAATTGATCGCAGCGCGATTTTCTGTGCGGGCTAATCATGCGTCATCAAAGAGTGATTATAGCCGTTGGACAACTAAAACTTCAAAATTTTAAATGCAAGTTCGTGATGTTTTCTTATATTTTAGGATAAATTGAATAATGTTATTATGATTGTTTGTAATATTGACTTCCAGAATTGTAGTTTCGTTAGTTTTATGCCAGTGTATATCAAAATGCTTTGAATACTGCTAGTTGACTTATGCATTGACTTCAAAATAAATAGAAGTCCCTAAGAAATCCATTCCCCACCATTTTCCGTAAATATGCGATAGAAATATATTTTTCGAAAATAAATATGGCGTCTCTGGTTGGTTTACAAAATCATCGACCGTTCTTGTGCTTTTTAGTAATCACGATGATCATGATCTCGGTGATTCTGATCACGAGCGTGGCCACAAAAAGACGCCTAAACTCACACTGTGAGATTGTCATTGCAGGTTGGCGAATCGATGACACCTGAACTTGTTTCTACACATTGCGGTTCATTTCTTATGGAAATATCTTTGCCAGCTTTGGGTACGGAAACCCAATTTTTCTTCCAAGTTGGGGCACGTAGAATATCGTCTTGTGAACAGGTATCATTACCGCCGCTTAGACGCTGTCACTTAATTCGTTTTACTAATCTCAACGCAGTTATACTTCAAAATTGTTTTAGAAAGCAAGTGAAGTCTCATCAGATATGTAAATGATTTAAGAATTGATCAATTTAAGAAGGAATATCAAACCTTAGCCAATAGGTGAGTGCAGTGGTACCCGCAGCAGTGCGCTTTATACGTGCCCTTATCTTACGAGGTCCTCTGAGTTTTCGAGCCATGAGCGCAGACTTAGTAATGTAGACAACGAGCTCGTAAAGCCTAGCCTGTATTGTGATCTCACAGTTACCAATTGTGAGTTCATTTACGAAACTCTAACAACTTTTCGTTCAAGTGAGCTCAAGCAGGCTGCGACGAGCTCTCTGATCGGCCGGAGAAAAGAAGCGTATACATAACCCTTAATCATGACTGTTGTGAGCATGGGGCTTACATATAGTTTTCCTCGCAAATGTAGATGTATTCTAACTTATAAGAAGTACGTAGTCCTACAATGTTGCATCGTAACTAATTTTCGGCCCAGGTCTTACAGTGTTTGGGCAGTTAGTAAAAAAAATGCACTACCAAATACCTTCGTAAGACATGAGATGGCCGGTAGGTTTAGTTGTATAGATTTGCCTATCGTAGCGAAGACAAGTTGCTCCTATTCCGTTTTGACACTGATTTTTCCTTTAGTAATGCTTCCTGTTCATTATTACTCTATATATACCTGCTTTTCATCCTTCACTTTTCTACGAGTAAGCGACAGTCTGCCATCCTTTGCCCTATTCTCCTTTACGATGTGAACTTCCTTGCTTTGCATTCGTTCTACCTTGACCTGTACTACATGTCTCTTTCGTTTCTTCTTTTGAATCACCATACAGTAAAGAGAATAGTGCATATTAAACTACATGAAATCCATTGTTTCCTGCTGTAGAGTACCTCCTGGGAGACGACGTCCTGGTGGCTCCCATCACAGACGAAGGGTCGACCCAGAAGTCGGTTGTGTTGCCACCAGGCGACTGGGTCGCCAGCACCGACGGTGCCACCTACAGCGGACCTGCCACCGTCCTCTTCGAGGACGTGGCGCTGGAGCAGTTACTCTACTTCACCAGGGCAGTGTGAAAATTGCACCAGATTTTCTCATACCGAAAATGCATCATTCGATGCTGTTTCTTGTAGTACATCAAGATCTTACTTTCATTCTTTTCTTCCAATTCTGTGAAAATTTGTTTGTTCATTTCCAAATGGCAAAGATGGGTGGTTCTTATAGTTCAAAACGTTGCATCTCACTGCAGGACTGTTGCTCTTCTTCACCGGCTATGTGGGTCTCCTGACACGTACATATCCAAATGGCAAAGACGATGCTTTCGTCGTAACTCCTTGTGTTTGATCTCGCTGAAAAAGCAGATCTACTTTACTATCCTTTCAACTAAAAAAAATGAGAGAAATGCACATAGTGTGGTGCAACTATAGGAGCTCCCGCGGAGGATCGATTCAAATCACAGGTTACCGCACAAAAATTACGTCACTTTAAGAACACTATATATAACTAGGCTGTTGCTCTTGGTCTATTGCAGGCTATTTAACGCTAATCTAAAGCTATTATGTAAGGCAGGATTCATACACCATTCATATCTACACGTTCACTCATCCGCTCATCTAAATGTTTTGAAGCGTCGGTATCGGTACAAATTTGCGTACGTCACAAAAGTTATCAAAATAGAAGCCATCGAATGAGTTTCCTCTGGAATTATTGTCGCTAGGCAAGTGACGGGAATCTCACCAAATTTGGAGTGAAAATAAACTGCGAAAACGGTGCACTATTCCTGCTATATTTAGAGAACAGCTAACACTTTAGGACAAGCAAGTGGACGAGGGAACGCGTTGACCTGGATGACGCGTGAACTCGGCTTAATGCATACATTGCTTGTGATTTTTTTTCTGTGTAGACGGAAAGATGGATCTTACAAGGAGATGGTTTATTTTCTGGGAGGGGAGGGGGGGAGGACTTGATGCCTTGGCATGATCATAACACAAAGCCATTAATGATGAACTATATTTCAGCTAAAATAGTCCATAACTCGTACGGCTAAGATTGATGAGTCGCCTGAGTTTACAGCTGTAATGACTCGACTATTTTTAAGTTCAGTAAAAAATTGTGGAAATTTATTCAATGGCTAAGCAGCTGAAGTTCTTTTATTCGGAAGTAAAAGTAATGCAAAAAGATGTGGTGCTTTCATAGTGGAAAAACAATGAGCTAAGAGAATCTGTTTACTGTATAGACCCTAATAAAGATAATGCTAAAATTTTTGCAAATGTTTTCATTACGTAAGTGTGAACGCTCTAAACCCCTTTTTTATCCTATATTTCTCATCAGGAAACGAAATACGACATTTTTCGATAATATATGTTATATAAATAATAGCGTCAGAATGAAATTATATGTATTTAACCTGTGTTTAATTTCATCCATGTAATTATAAATCATATTGTACCCGCGTAACTAGGGTTATTGGTGTAATAGCAGCTATCGGAGGTACTCAGTCTACCAGTACTTATCTCACGGTAGCAGGGTTAGAGTCTCTACAGCGGATGTTGGCTCTGGTGCCAGACGACTATCTTAGTTCAGGGTAAGAAGACAATCAGGGTTACTTGGAGAGTTCACTTTTATAGTCTGCTGCGGTACAGATAAAGTTGCGGTATCGGATATACAATTTAGATATGCAAGACCTTATGGAGCCGGGCCTGGCGGTGATATGAGCTGCCCGGCGTGTCTCCTATTTATAGGCGTTTGTCAGAGAGTAGAATAATACCTATGGGCAGGATACATGTGCGCAGGTAAGCTCGCGCTGTCACATGCAACATAGACTAAATTCATATAATCATATGTGATTTACAATTCTGATGGTGTCTAGTACTATAAAGAACGTAAAGAGTTTACCGTTGTAGAATTATGGAGTTCACATTCAGAATGTAAATTTATGAAGTTTTCCTAAAGGCTGATAACTATAACGCAGGTATATACCGTGCACTGATATTGTAGCCGGAGTCTAGAACTAGTTACATTACTAGTTTATTTGCTATTGCATATCGAACTTCGACTCTAGCTCAAGTCAAGGCTTTAGTTGTATTTTCATATTTCTGTTTAGCCTCTGGCTTTAGTTTTCCCTCTTTTCTGAAGCTGCTATATATGTTATGAATGCTGTAATCCATATATTTTTATACAGTGTGTTGATTTCTTATTCATCATCATCGGAAGATTTTATTTGAAAGAAGCAACAGTATTTTCAGATACGAGCTTACATAATTTACATTATTATATGATAATAGACATAGTGTTTCTGTTTCTCTGTTTCTATTTGTAATGATAATACTTAAGTTAATTATTATTTTTTTGCATAATTGCTGTTGAGTGTGAAGTTTTAGGCAAAAATAACATCAATTGCATCTCTCGTCCTCCATTTTTATGAGAAAGATCATTATTTCTTAAAAAAAAACTCTGGTAAGGAAAGGTTTCACACGACTACCATATATGTCTCGAACCGACATTGGACGTGTCATACAACTTGCACTTTTACCTCGAGATTCCCAGCCGTCCTCTGAGCTGGGAATTACCGCCTGCACCGATGACTGGCAGAGAAGATAAGGATAAGAGGCAGGTATTAACTTCAGCTCTAGCTACTTGTTTGTCGTGCAGACTGTGGCGTAGTTCGCTTGGGCAACGCTCTTCACTTTCGAACCCAATATTTTGGAATGCTATTATTCAAAGCGCATCAGTGGACATAGGATGGGCCATAGGGTTAAGTTAGTTAGATTCACCCATCCATATTATGGGGAGCAGCGAACCCAGGTGGATGGTGTTGGTTACCTTATCCATTAGCTAGGCCTTCAAGACGTCTGGCTTTCGTGCCCGTTGTACTTCTTTCTTCTTTTATCTTACTACTGATGATACTTTATTTTGTTCTTCCTAGTCTTTTCCGATTTGCTGTGCCAATTCTTGATGATCCCGTGTGGGAGCATCCTCATGTATGGGTTTCACGTTTATCTTGGCATACTATATGTCTCTTTAGTGTCCTCGCTTAGAGCAGCTTAGTACTTATTTAGGGAGGCTTAAACTATCTTATGTAACCGTCTTTTATAAAGCCTACCAGCTCAGCCCGCAGCGGCTGCAGATGGGTGTTGGAGTCCTTCACGCATCCGAATGTTCAACTGTTTTCTTGCAAACAAAAAAGGAGTGGATAACTTTTTGAGTACTGATTCGCTTCATATTATTGTGACCTGCACAACAGCACTGGTGACACTTGCTAGTCTCCATCTTTTTTAGACAACTAACATCAGCCAATCCTTCAGTCGACACACCCTGGTTTTTCTATAAAAGGAAAAAAAACGTTCCAAAATTTGTACTACATTCTGGTGATGTGAGACAAAAATAAGAAAGCATTTTTCAAATCCAATGGAATCTGTTTAGTCCAAAATATCTTGTTGTATACTGATGACTATTTCTGAAGTTCTGAGAAGACAGGAACCGTACAGCTAATAGTAACCCTGGTGGCGGAGATTTTTTCAATTTGCAATGTCTACCTTTTTCAGTTTGTTATAGTAGAATGTGCTGAATGGAATCTTAACGTGTCCCTCTTTATTCAAGCCCTATGTCTTATTTTTTGGGACCTGAATTTAGGTGAAAATATTTATTTGAAAATCTTCTTGTTTAACGAGCAAGTTGATCGCCTCTCTTAAGTATGTGATCTGCAACCTCTGGTCCCGGCTGGGCGATTGCGTTACAATGGCTCCCATTAACCCTTAGCCGATTCACCAGCGTAACAAACAACTGCATTGTTTGCTACGTGAAGAAAAGTTGACTCTCGGTAGCATAGGTTTATTGTTATTTTTATAATTAAAAATTCACGCTCTGGCTCCCACGGAGAGCTAGCGCATCCCAAATGAAGCATTATATAACACCGAAATGCGGCTAAGGAAAATCCATCAGAAAGCCAATAACAGCGGAGTTAAATGCTTGCAGGCCATCACCGCCGCAAACAGACAGATCTCGGTAATAAATTCCAGACCAAAACGGAAGAATACAATAGAACATTGACCCCTTAAAGCAAGGTAGCACGACTTGGTTAAAATAGCGTTCGACCTATTTTACCCTCAAAGTGGTATTATCATAGAAAGGTTATTTTTCAATTACATGCTTTCATGGAAACGAGGTTATGTAACATGGTAACAGGCCTGTATGCGATAAAGCTGACAAAGTAATTTAAGACATGTGGGAGATTAATGAAGTTGTAAAATTGTAATTGGCAGAAAAAAATGTGTGTATGAGCCTGCAAAGAAATGATGACAGTTTCCACATTAACGAAATTTTTGCTGGCGGTGCTGACCGCAGCAACTGCATTTGGCGCTCAAGTCTACCAACTGGAGTCCTCTAATGCGGATTTTCTTTTCGATGGCAGCGATATTTTACTCCGGATTGTGCGAGCTAACGGTGAGTGTTTCTTCCTCTGACTGTATACTTTTGTGTTCTTTGGTAAATACAGTTGAAAAGGTGGCATCGATTGATGCAGCAAAGTCGCGTTGTGCTAAACACATTGGGCTTGACTTACCCAGAACGTTAGATAGGAGTGAATTTTGATTGAAGAAAGATGTTGTTCTGGATTGTGCCAAAGACGAGCTGCATTCCTTCTTCAGAGTACATTCTTCCATTCGATGGCAGTTCCATGGCTGAACTACGTAACGAAGTGCAGCCATGGGCAGGTAAAAGGAAGCTTCTAATGTGAGGTCATGTGAACTGGCGCATCCAACTTGAACGGTGAGATTTAGTAACATATATTCTGTTCAAGAATTAAGTATTGAAGATTCGCGGTCTTCCCTTAGTTTCGGACGAGGTGGACATGGGCCTGACCATCCCCTCCGGCGCGGTGTCCTCCCCATGCGACCTGCCGGGGTCCGACGTGTGTCTCGAGTACGAAGACTTCGCTCAGCTGAGTGTCACCACCGACGGGCACTGCCAGAAGGTGCAGTGGGTCGCCAGGAACTTGACGGAACTGAAGGACTGCGTCATTCTAAGGGGACATTGGTGAGTTTGTAGGGGGCGAACAATCTATTGATACTCGAGATATGCAAATCATTGTTATATCAGCAGCAAGGAGTTACGATCTTTGAAGACTCCCAGAGCATCTTTTTGGTAGTAGTTAGTTCAAAAATTTGAACAATTTTTGCTTATTGTATAGTCACCGTTTCACTTCAAGAAACGAGGAGGGGAAATGCTGCACATGAGAATCTCGTAAGAGGAACATGCAGAGGGCAAAGGACTTCACTAGGTTTTTCTTTAAATAATTTTAATAACAGGTACGGCGGCGGTGAACAGTTCAAGCAGCCTTGGCCGATTGAAAAGGAACCTCGACCCGAGACGGCGTACGTGACCGCGGACATGCTGCAACACACGGCCCGCTGGTACGGCGGACTGACTGAATCGTACTGGGTGTCTTCTCGGGGACTCGCTCTGCACGTGAGTTGTGCGAGTTCGTTGCTCCACTGCTGTGGGTTTCAATGTATTGACAAAGCCACATAGTGGGCCTGTTTGTGACCCTAATACTGCAATAGTGACTGAGTTCTTATTAAAAATATCATCCATTTAATTTATGGGTGGGGTAATCACCAATATTCAAAATCAACAAAATTATTGCACAAGGAGGACACATGGATGAAGATTAATTACTCGTTATTATATCAAATTAAAAATTCCTCACTATGGAAGCTGAAAGTGAACTTCGAAGATTAGATGCTTTCAAAATACGGACCTATAGATCTCGTGGCAACTTCATCAGCTGCACGCAGTCGCTTGTGCGTTTCTTCACTAATACATTATAAACATTAGGACGGTACATAAGGTGCATCTAGCGTATGTTGAAATCAGTACGGTAAAAACAGAGCACTAAGAGCAACTGTTGCATTAGTACAGTTGAGTTAGAGGAGACTTCAACCATCTACTGTAAAATCTCTATTACGAATCGCACAGTCCATGGCTTATCAACGACAACACAATTACAAAAGGCTCACCAGTCTGATGGATATATAGAGCAAAGAATTGTCGGAGATTTATGATAACTTTTTGGCTATATTAAGAACAAATAAACGAAATAATGATGGTGAACGTTATTTAGTAGCTATTGTCTTTCATATGAAAAATAAAAAAATTACCACGATGCCGCCTCTTTAACAGGATCTTCTATTCAGGCAAGGCTTTATTTTTTGCAGTAGAGTGTTAGATTGTACCTTCAAGATTACCGATCAGCAGACTCAAATTGCCCAGCAAACGTCGTAGTAAATCAAGGGTTAATATGGCGTCATATGGTGCCCACGGGTAAAGATAAAGTCAACTGAACGCCCAACCTGGGAAATCCACATGCACTGTATCGTCCCGCTCTTACACGCCAGCAGGCCCCACGAAAAGGGCAAATAATAGCAGAATTGAACCAGAAAACAATTTTGAAGCATCTTTTTAGGCTGACAATGTATTTAGTTGAAAATGATTGATCGGCAAGTATATTGCGTTCATACATCGAGTGCAAGAGTTTAGAGGCAAACAACGTTATGGAATCATGCGCCTCGTCCTCCTACTTGCAGAAACAGCAATTATGGCGTCGCGCAGTATGTGTAAATTGCATTTTCCTGACTTTCACTTCCCCGAGTATTGAAATAAACCATTCAATGAATTCAAAGTCTCAATTACCAATCACGCACTGGTCAAAGTTCAAGTTGTTGACTACTAACCTATTTTGATACTCAATTGTAGAAATAATTAAGGCTCTACAATAACTTGGCCTATGGTAAAGCATTGCAAAGATAATCAGCAAAAGATCACCACCCTTCGTCCCAGGTGACCGAAGAGACGCCGCTGTTCCTGAGCCTGCTGGACACTGACGACGATGGCACAGCAGACGAGATGTGCCTGGCAGCCCGTCAGGATCCTCCGTTTGACGCTCGACAAGGCGACCTCATCCTTGAGTATTACCTCTGCTCAGCGGGTGACATCCGACAGGTATGGATCTGTATCCGACAGGCATGACCTTACATTCGCTAGGTATGGACTTTCACTGTAAAGGGCGTGCATTTATGTCTGGCGAGTACGGATGTTCATCCGATGGGTTTAGATCTACAAGCAGCAGGTGGCATACGTCCAACAGAGTTGGGCCCACATTTAATAAAATATGGGTCAACATCTGACCCTCATATCCAGCAGATTTGGGTCCAAATTGAATAAAATATGGGTCAACATCTGACCCTCATGTCCAACAGATTTGGGTCCACATTTAATAAAATATGGGTCAACATCTCACCCTCATGTCCAGCATATTTAGGTCCACATTTAACAAAATATGGGTCAACACCTGGCCCTTATGTCCATCAGATTTGGCTCCACATTTAATAGAATATGGGCCAACTTCGGACCCGCATGTCCAGAAGATTTGGGTCTACATTTAACAAAATAGTGGTCAACATCGGACCCGCATGTTATTGTGCAAAAACAGGCAAGGGATTCCATCCGGTAGATATGGATCGCATGGTCTTCACACAGCGACAGCGCAATAGGAGATGACATTTGATGCATTTTAGAGCGCTTAGTACTGTAAGTTACGAGTACCGGTAAGCAAAACAATCTGGAAGCAGATATTCATTCTTTGTTACAGAAAAACTAACTTTTCTGAAATGTAACTCGTTTCATGTTTACTCGAACAGTACATAAAACATACTGCACATTATTCTGTAGCTGTCTAGTAGGATTTTTTTCCTTACAGTAATAAGTTACTTACCCACCATTCATCGTGATACGATAAAAATGGAAAATTCAAATAATCTCAGCGGCCGGATGCGCTATAACATGAGATGTAGCGAGCAAATTCCATTTTTTAAACAACAGCTTAACTTCTCTACTCCCTTCACTAATAGGTACACGAGGATACGCTCCCTATGTTCTACGAGCGACCCTCAGATATTCCTGACCAGGAGATGCTCAGGGACACCATCTGGACCACTTGGGCGGAATACAAAACGGAAGTGAATGTCACACGCGTGCTCGACATGGCAAGGGAGGTCATCGAAAGGGGTTATCCTTACAGTCAGGTACAGTATCCGGTATGGCCAGGGACGTCATCGAAAGGGGTTATCCTTACAGTCAGGTACAGTATCCGGTATGGCCAGGGACGTCATCGAAAGGGGTTATCTTTACAGTCAGGTACAGTATCCGGTATGGCCAGGGAGGTCATCGAAAGGGGTTATCCTTACAGTCAGGTACAGTATTCAGCATAGCCTGGGGCATCATCGAAAAACTGTATGCTTCGAGTCAAGTACAGCAAAACTATTGGAACGCAGACAGACGTGTTGTATCCGTTTCGGGAGGTGTCTCACTTTAGAGATGATAGGTTTTACAGCATGCTTCTTTCTTTTACATCAGTAAAATATTTTCTAAGGCTATCTCTATATCAAATCGTAAATTTGTAAAGTTGAATGTGCTAGGTACTACTTGAGTTTTACAACGCATTTTGCTGATCATTCAAAACATATATCGTTAGCCTCTGCTACAAGTCACGAAAGATGGCGTTGTGGACACTCTCGTTTACACGAGTTTCCTTAGTTTCAAGGCCTCACTTCCAGGAAAGAGATTTTTCTGTATTGGAAGACTTTGTTTGGGGAGTATTACAATACGTGCAAAGTGTGCGGATGTACCATCAATATAGTAAGGATTTGAGATCAAACGCTCTTAACTTATCTGGAGAATGAGATAACTGGCGAGGACGGTTCAGCCTTCATTTCATTTTCTTTGACACGTTCTGACCTGCAAAAAAACCTACGTGAAAAGCTCTTCCCGAATGTATGCTAGAGAATTAATTACTTTTATATACATTAATTTATTGCTTTGAGGTACGATGAAACGTTTATAAGTTCACAAAGAATGCATTAAATATCTTTACTTTCATTTTCTCTGCACGATTTTTGCCATTACTATCCATTCTTTTCATAGTACTGGCCATTATCACTGCTTAAATAATAGCAAAAAAGTTACCAAAATTACATAGCGAGTGTATTTCTTTTATTTACTTTCTAAGCAACGAGGCAATTATGTGTTCTATTATTTTCCATATTAACAACACATGTATTTTGCCATTGCTTATTTTTAAAATAACATCGAGAAAAAAAATTCATTATAGCAAAGAGAATTATTTTCCCACTATGTATATGAAAGCGAAGGCAAATATGAGTGAAAGTGTTCGAGTTTTTGTTGACTTTATTGAAATTGAGGAGTTAAGAATAACATCGACCTACTTTGAATTTGACTTAAAGTGTAATTAACTTTGCCACAGACTTACCTGCATGATGCTTCTAATCTATGATAAATATTTTTTATCGCTTACATTAAAAACCTTTGTATATCACGGTAATGTATGTCATAGTCCTATGAACCTATATATAGGTTCACATAGATTGGTATATTGTAAATTTAAATTCTACATGAGCATACACTACATAACGTAATGGATCAAGATATAGTGATCATTTAACTTTAGCTATGATAACTGGTATTTCACTTGTTACAGATTGAAATTGACGACAATTGGGAGACTTGCTACGGCAGCGCCGAGTTCAACCTCAACAGGTTCCCTGATCCCAAAGCGATGGTGGATGAGCTACACGTATGTTACTTTTTGTAAATTTTAGAATTACATTCAACCAGCACAATCTACCTACCTTTGTTCATTCGCTTACTTGACTTCCCCCTGACAACACATAGGGTCTCCAAACTTTAGTAATAAAGAGAATTTCGTTTTTTACCTCATGGGTATAGATTGAAATTTCAATTTTTCTGAAAATGAGTAACTTTCTCCCGAAACGTTAATTTTACGATTATCGACGTTATATTTAGTGTTTGCTATTACTCATACCTAACAAAAGCTTGATCCCTCGCACAAAAAATAAACAAATGAATAGCAATATTCTTAGAGTGATCAGTTTGAAATATATCACACAAGAAGACTTTTGTAGCATGAAGTGAATTCAATCATTCAAAAAATTATTTTTATTCTCTGTCTATTACTCTTAATATAAAAAATTAATAATGATTTTGATAGCCTAATAGTCATGATATCGGTTTATGAGGAAATCGTAATCGCGGAAATATCGTTCTCTTGAAATTTGGTCTGGCCATATAGATTGTCTCCAAAACCAAAACAAATACAGCATAAGTCATTACAAGGAATATTTTCCATATTATGCCTTCTTTTCTACTTGAATACAAGACGTTCAGGTTCTGTAATTTAGAGAAGTTATTAGACGTCTACTGAAGAGACTTTAAAAAGTTTGCACAATAGACGTCTTGCAATCACTGATTTTTTATATCATACTTCCTTGGTTTAGTTTAACTGTTTTGTTCAACATGAAGGAAACTCATTGTGGCGTCAGTTCTGGTCCGCAAGGAGAACGATAGTGAAATAAAAAGTTTATATGGCGACCGACGTAGCATAAACTATTCAGTCCGTTCTCGTGTATGGATCTACTAAGGACTCATTTACACATTCACTTTTCTTGTGCATCAAGCTCTCTTCTCCAAGCGTCGTTTTTTTTATGGGCGAAAAATATTATGCTGTCGTCTCCAACTTAGTTTCCGCGAGCCAAACGAGGCAAAAAAAAAGATCATAAATGCAAGCAAATCATAATGAGAGTCGAATTTAATGCAAACAGCTGGTATGCAAACCAAAAATAACTTTTAAAAAACTTTGACGTTTTACGGCTAAGAGTGAAAGCTCACCAACGCAGGAGAAATCTTAAGGAGCACCGCTGCATTGCCTGAAATTCACTCTATCATCTCCCACTTCAGTGTTTCCTGACGTCAAGCTTTGCGAATTTCTATTAATTCAAGAAATTTCATTTTTCTGGAATACGGAAAATAGAGATTGAATTTCAACTGCTAATACTCAAACCCAGCAGTGACATCAAAAACAAATTTTGCAGTTATATTGGTAAGAGTGAAATTCCAAAAAGTACAATCGTGTTACACAAAAAAGTTGCAGTGTGTAATCGGAGCTTTACTGAATCTTACATCGTCAATTTTTCAGGCTTTGGGTTTCCGCGTCACAATTTGGATCCATCCCTTCATCAATGACGACTGTGATTCTTTCACCACGGCAGACGAGAACGGCTATTTTGTGAAGGTGAGCCAATACATGAAATATAATAGTACCCTAAAGTCGGGCTAGAGGGGCCTAAATGGGGGAAGGAGGTAGAGGAGTAGCCTTGACTACACATCCCTACTAGGATGTCTTCTTTGGTGGAAGGATTTAATGACAACTGCGCCTCCCAACCGTAACGTCAGAAACCATTGTTTCCTCTCAGTAGACTGTGAGTGACAGAAACGAAGTCCAAGCATTGTCGAGCACCACGAGTTGTCTCACTTTAGCTTGGCATGGAGCGTCCGGTTTCGTGACAGTAAGTGAGGCAACAAGTCTAACTGGCCACTGAGCCAAAGCAGGTGGAAGAAAAGGATTAAAAGCAGTGGCCACATATTATTTTTGCTTCAAAACCACAATTACGATACAAAAATATCAGTCTGGTATGCACTCTCTCTTGGCGAAAATTCATATCCAAGTTTTTCAGCCCAAATACTCCCCCTCCCCCCGCGTATCGTGACTACTATTCGCCCCCTATGTAACAGTTCATTATTACCATGAGCTGGGAAATTGCTTTGTGTTCAAGCGTTACTTATTTTTTTTTTTTTTAATTTCCAAATTCTATTGATATTCCAAATCCTAGATGAGTGACGTCTTGACTGAATTTTTTCACCAGTGTAAATATATTCTTTTCTGTGAATTAAGTTGCGGATATTCATCAGGACGCAGATGGTGTGACCCAACTCACTAGCTGGTGGCAAGGCGACTCATCTGGCATCATTGACTTCACCAACCCTGAGGCTGTGGCCTGGTGGACGTCTCGTCTCACGGCCCTCAGGGAGTCCACTGGACTTGATGGCTTCAAGTTCGACGCCGGCGAGACCAACTGGCTGCCTGAAGTCTACACGCTCAACGGTCCGGAGGAGCTCTGGCCCAACATCTATTCTACGAGGT
>LQNS02278165.1:4122013-4136380 GCA_001587735.2 Parhyale hawaiensis
GTGAAACATTAACGAGGATGGAGTTAGTAGTGAAAATTTGCTTCAAGTCACCAAATTAGTATGGAAATGAAGAGTACAGTGCTCCGTGCTACAATAAACTAATCTCATTAGATTTAGCATTTTCAGGAATCCAGGCAAAAGTGTTAGTTTAACTACTCTAGATTGCGTTCCAAGCTTTAATCCTAAACCAATTATCCTTTATACGGCCTCAAACGGAATCCTGTAGAATTTATGTTAAAACTCTCTTCAAAGTTACGAAACCAATGCTCATGATTGAAGTTTCTAGGCTGGGAAAGTCAATGAGACTAGCTTATTTCGATGGAACTGTGCCAATCGAAGAGACCTTCAGTTCGGAATGACACTGTGCTCGCTTGTTGCACTTCATCCTCAAAACCTATAGAAGCCGTTGCGTAGCTTGAGCCGGCATTAGATCATCTTCAGATACACCTCCAGTCACACAGCCACTTAACCGTTACAAGCTCTTGTGTGTAGCACACCTTCAAGAGAAACACTTAGATCTCTGCGTCGATTGATATACTAAAATCGGTATTTATCGCAAGTATACGGACACCTGGACTTACTCTGTGCTCTTCTTTATTGAATATCATGTACAAGAGAATCTCTGGTGTTTATATCCTTCCATTCTTATCGATTATCACGTTGATACTGACGGTAGAGCACCGAACCCATCCTCGAGTATATCGTATTTATAATACCAAGTTGCCTACGAGAACCTACAGGTGCCGTCATAGAGGCGATGGTACCATTTACATTTGACTAGTGGGCCCAGCCATCAAAAATGACGGCAAAAATTTTGTGATTGAGCTTTTTATTGTTCCGGTTCCCAGTATAGGTTTTGCTGTATTACAGGTCTCATCCCTGCACGCCTGATTTTCCATTAGTAAAACGCAAGTTGTACAACCATGAGTACAACCATAAGAAAATATAGTTCAGTCAAAAGAATTCACTGGAAATGCCCGGGGCTCACCGTATTGTGGATACCAACTGATTGTTGAACCTCCAGCGTCGAAATTTTGCTGCAATGTAAATTCAATATAAAAAGGCGTCTGCTCAGCGTGAAGATTCAACTACTACGATATCATTCAGCAATGAAAGCGGAGATCCAGAGGCTAAGGATCCAGAGGCCGGAGATCCAAAGCTAATTTCTCACCGGTACTCCAAGAGCTTAAATTGTATGGTATCTCAACTTCTTTTTCAGTGCATGAATTTTCTCCTATTAAACTCTAAACAGCGTGACGGGGAGACGGACCAACATTAGAGCAAGGGAGGGAGCAAGAGAGCAAGCAAGCGACCTACAACTGTGTTATATTATATAGTGAATTTGATTCTACGTGCTTTAAAAGCATCGAGCTCTGAACAAGCTTCTTATAATTAGATCGTCTCAAGAGACATTCCTTCAATTCTGCAGCTGTTTGGGTAATAAGCCAAGCCGGAATGGCACATTTAGCGCCCAGTATATCAGTCGACGCTGAGATCTAAGTGTATCTCTTGAAGGTGTGCTACACACAATAGCTTGTAACGGTTAGGTGGCTGTGCGGCTGAAGATGATCTAACGCCAGCTCTAGCTACGCAACAGCTGATGTACAGTACATAGGTTTTGAGGGTGCAGCGCATCAACTGTGCAGAGCACAAGTTCCGAACGCGATATTTTATAGCATTATTAGCAGCTGTGAGCAGTGTCCCTACAAACGAAACGCTAGAGTCATGGGAGATACTGAATTTTGTCTGAATTGCATGAAAAATTTCCTGCATGTTTATATTATTCGCATTGGCAGTCGCTTAACTACTCAGTAGGGGATACTGTTAAATCTTTCTCATGACTTGAATGATTGCACTCTCAGTTTACAAGATTTTTTTCTCGAAAATTTAGTACAATCTAATCCTCCTTTGGGACATTACGTTAGGAGTATGGACAACGAATGGGAATCGATTTAATTTGTCATCTTTTGGATCCTAATAGTAACGAGCAGAGGCTTACCAATTGAAACTAACCAATTGACTCCTCAAATAACCTTACTCAGTAACTTTGAAGTATTCACGGGATTTTTTTTTTTTAACTAATCTTCTTACGACCCTTCCAGGCCGCCATGGAGAGCACGACCTCCGTGGCTGCCATCAACAGACCGACGTGGTGGCTGTGCCCGGAGGACGAGGCCTGTCTCACCGCCGATCAGCGTAAGCACGTTTTACTGAGCCAAGCATCCTTCATTTTTTAAACCAATTATTGATTGAAAAGGAAGGATTCATAACAATGCAACCATGTAACTGAACTCTTTCTCTCCAGGATTAATTTGTTTTTCTCGTACGCATTCTCTGACATGTGCTTAAACCATACATTGCGAGAAAAGCTTAAGAGTGTGTTACTGAGCCATGCAGCCTTCAGTTTGATGACGTGGATTGCAGTGTAGAGATGCAACGCAAGATGTCCTAATTTTATAAGTTGAGAATATTTTACAGAGGTAGTGTTCACTTATGTAACTGCGAGAAGAGGCCGAACTAGATATGAAAAATAACCGAAACTGGTGATTCCGCCCGTTCAACCCCCCCCCCCGTCGTGCGTAATAGCCATACAGCACGAGCCCTTTAGTTAATTTTGTTACTGGAAGATTTGCCCCTCTAGTTGAGGCAGATATCGAATTGCCGCGGTTCCTCTACGACACTCCATACTGGTAGAAATTCACCGTGAGTTGTACCTCCGCTTAAGTCCAACCTGGCGAAACTTTCTCTTTGTGGACCATCTTTGCTGCCTTCTTGTTTCATAATCTAGGTACTGTCTCTGGGTTGTCAATCTCCAAATTTTATTCTTACCCTCTGCCACCGGCGTTTTTCGAAGGAATAGCGTTCCTTGACATGACTCTGATGAGGAACGAGGGCCGTAGAGGGTTAATGTGTGAGATGGTTCTCCGGGCACAGGGTTTTGTTCTGCTGTTTCATACCACGAACGCCGCTGCAACCAGCGTGTAAAATTACGACAGTACCAAACGCGCAGACGAAGGAAAACAACGCGCACCAAATAACGTTTTTTGCACCGAGCAGCTGCTGCTCCTGTTAATCGTTGCTGGGTATGCTGTAGAGTGTAGATTAACATTCTATCGGTATGCACTGCTGGTCTTATAGAATGTGGAATTAGTGCTGATTGTATACTATAAGGCAAATATATATATATATATATATATATTAATAACACACACAGGCACGACACTAGGGGTTCAACGTCCGATTATTATTTGGTTTCCTCATTGCAGGCACCAGAGAAGTGCACAGTTTTCTCGGTTCTGAACCACTGCCTAGTCAGCTGATATAGGTAACTGCTTACATTTCTTTGATCGATAGATCGTCTACTGCGGGAAAACCCTCGATATAATAATAGATCGTCTGTTGTATACGAGCAAACTGCGCTTGCTAAGCTTGCAAAAAAAAATGGTTGGAGAACTTGGTAGTACTTACGGGGAACAAAGGACTGTAGGGTGAACCGAGCTTAAAACATATAAGGAAATATTTTGGCCAAAAAATATTCTCTTCGCAAAGAAGTAACACAGCTTACGAACACCTAGTGCTTAGCATGGGGAACGAAAACTTTACTGCAGTGTGAGCCTCGCTTCACACTCATTCATTTTCTCGTGTCTGGGTCCGCCTTTGTGTTTGCTCCCTGATAGAAGTGTCTATGCAAACTTGAAAACTTCCGAGCCTTCACGGCAGGGATCCCTTTTTGAGTTGGTACGGTGGTATGAAAATGGCGGTAACAATATTAGAGATGAAGATAACAAAAAAGAGCGGTTGAAATAGAGCAACACATTCAGCGCAATGGACTAGGATGGTGGCTGAGACACGGTCGTCCTTTTTTTTCCATTTGCTCCTCTTTTTCTATGACAACTAGTCGTTCTACGTACACACTCTTTACAGGGGGCACCGAATGGGTCATAATTTTAGGTTAGTTAGACTCGCCTATCCTATATTATGGGGAGCAGCCAACTCAAAGAAATCTTTGTAGGTTACCTTAGCCATTAGTTGGGCCTTCGGGACGTGTCTTCCTAACCCACTTGGCTTCCTTCCAATTTCATACTCTTATGATGATCTAACTTTCCTCTGCTCTTCGGCTCGGCTGCTTTCTGGGAACAGGACCACCCGATCCCAGCTCTCGAATCTCTTTTTCCTGACTTGCTCTTCCAATGCGCGCTGATCCTGTGTGTTCGCAACACCTTTGTCCATAGGTTACACGTTTCTACCAACATACCTACTACGTCTCCTGATTTCCCCTCAGTTAGATCGCCGTTGTAATGAAAACTGAGGCTTCCTCTATTTATTATAATAATGAAAATCACACACAAATCTCACAATTGCCTTTATTTTCCATAATTATAGGAGTGAACTGATATAAAAAAGTGCTATGCTTCCCTGCTTTAAGATTTGTACGAGAAGCCCCAAAAGGAGCACGGCCTTTAGCAATCATGGTCTGGGAGCTACTTGTTCCATGACTGCGGAAGCTCTCGGACACAGCGTCTCATCTGAGCCCCTGCTTGCGTGGGAAAATATCCGCAGATGGAACTGACGATCCAAATTTTTCCTTGCAGAGTACCTCCTGGGTGACGATATCCTGGTGGCTCCCATCACAGACGAAGGGTCGACCCAGAAGTCGGTTGTGTTGCCACCAGGTGACTGGGTCGCCAGCACCGACGGTGCCACCTACAGCGGACCTGCCACCGTCCTCTTCGAGGACGTGGCACTGGAGCAGTTACTCTACTTCACCAGGGCAGTGTGAATCCTATGCCATATTTCCAAATGGTGATCATGGATATTTCAACTTATTTCGATGTGGTGTAGGTATCTTGTTTTTGTTGTTGTAGGCGTACTTTACCTGAGCAACGTGAATTTCATAATAATTACCGAATGATAACGATGGATTCTTACAAGTATATAGTTCCATGCGGGGCAACTTGCTGGTTTTAACCAGAACGCATGTTTTGGACAAGCGTACGTCATTTACTACCTTTTGAACTATGCTAGTTTAACTAGAATTTGATCTATCAGATGGTCCTTACAGGATTAACCCTTCGCTTCGAGCTGCTGCATGGCGTAATAGCTCATAGTTGCAAGCGTTAACCGGATGAGACGGTCACTCCCACACAGCGAAAGGGTTAATTAACCCTTTTCTCACATCGAGTTCTCCGCGTAACATATCAATTAGTTCTCTTCCTGCGGGAAAGGCCCATAAGTTTGCGAGAGAAGGGGTTAAGTAAGCCTTAACGCTCGAAAAGTAAAGACTTCACTGATCTACCTGCGAGAGATATAGGTTGTCGAGGCTTGACTTGCGCGAAACCTTAAGCAGGTGTGTTGGTTTCGACACATTGACTCGAGTGTTAGGCATTAATTCTTAATCGGCTGCTCTTGAGACTTTAGAAAACTTAATCCTGTCCCGTAAAATGAAGTCTTCATCCATTTTAATTGTACTTCGGGTACTTCTAACCCCGGCAACACGATACAAGTCAATCCTTATCGTAGGTTAATTCGACTTTGAAGAGCCAGTTGATGAGGCCTTTTCTAAGGTCTTTAATTTTTTTTAAGCCGATTTCTCTTCCTGTTGCTACGGACGTCACTGCCTGCACCAACACGTGGGATTATTTATATTATTTCATTCAAGTAGACCACCTTTATTAGCTTCATTTAAAATTAATTAATTTCGAATTATAATACAACTTCAAATAAAACATGATAAATCAATAAAAAAAAACAATTGAATTCATTGTAATTTGAACCTGACTTAGTTTTATTTCGAACGATTTACTTTAGCTTGAAACTAAGAATAACAGTTCATCATTACTCACGGTGATTCATGCCTGAATTATGCGAGATATGTGCAGCCGGTATTAATAAATATTCCACAGGCGTAAACTCTCGTTTTAATTTGCATTATACCTTCAGTGGGCTGTCGTTTTTTATCGTTGCTTTTAGTGATTCTGGACCCTGGTTTTGTCAGTCAAACTTCGTGCCACAGGAATAGTTTGCTTGAATATTCTCCTAATCATTATGATCATCTAAAAAATGATAAAGGCCGACGTGTATTTATGTATAGTGCCAAATTTCGCCGAACGATGGTTGTACTGAGGTCAGTTAGAGCGAGTATGTATATTAGTTCATAAGCTGACTTACCGGCTGAAATACAGCACAAGGAGATGTGCTCTCATTCTCCATATTCCGATAGAAAAAGCAGCATATTCGTTCGTAAATGTGATTTCTATTGGACTACAAACCAAGAATTATGAGACTAACAGGTTTATCCAGGGGGCGGAGCCAAGCTGTATGCATCATGGGAAATTGGGTTGTGACGTCACAAAAACCTAGTACGTTTATCAGTAGCTATTTTGCATTGTCTCTTCATCATTTCATTTGGGCCTTCAGAGTGTCCTACATGTCCTACAATCATTATAGTTGCACAAAAATATGTATCAAAGCATCTTTTATTAGCTCTTTGAAGGTAAATTTTTGAAGAACGTTGGTTAAAAGGCTCGTAAGCGAGCAGATGAATTCAACCGGCAAATGCCCGCATGTGTCAGGAGCACTTTCAGCTCCAAGTTTATCGTCTTTGAAATGCAATAAATCAAGTGAGTTTTATTGTAAGTAATATGGCATTTCAAAAATTTATTTATATGGGTGAATACCGCAATATTTTCGATTTATTTTCGTCTTCTACCGATGTCCTGTTTCCTCTATAATTTTCAACTGTTACAAATAAAAAAAAAAAAAAATTGGCTCAGATGCGAGCGATTGAACGCCGAGATAGAAAATATTTTAAAGTAGATTTGTAAGGAAAACATTAAAGAACCAAAGAAACAATTTACTTTCCTTCCGGCGAAGTAATATTAAAGCAAAAGTCTATATTTAATACGCACACGCCATACAATTGCTCGGTAAAATAAAAAAAGCAAAACATCAGCTGTAGGATACTTTGGAGGCCCAAATGAACTGATGAAGAAACAATGCAAAATAGCTACTGATAGCAGCACTATGTTTTTGGGACGTCACACGGCCATTTCCCATGATGGTCTACAGCTTGGCTCCGCCCCCTGGGTTAACTTGTTAGTCTCATAATCTTTGACTACCAACTATTCAAATCGTATAACCGGTTGCAGCATATACAGTTGCCAAAAAGAGGCAAAACAATCAGCCGCAATGCAGTGTAGAGTGTACTTATTGCGGGCGTTTGATGGATTTGCGCGATCGATCGATCGCGCTGCGCGTTTGGTGGATGTTGTAGGTATTAGACCGTAATTTCGGGTAAGTTGGACTATATTCGGGTTTAATGTCGGGTAGGTTAGGGGAGGCAAGGACTGTTTTNTTTTTTCATTTAAAAATTTGAACGATCCACAAAACGCGCAGCGCGATCGATCGATCGCGCAAATCCACCAAACGCGCACAACATACTCATACTTTAGACAGCATCCTGTCTCCACTTTAAACCAATGGAGAAGCTGTGCTTCATACATTAAATTTTGTACTACGTCCCTGAGTGTTGTTATAAAGTTGATTGATTGAAAGAAAGATAATAGATAAATGCTCATCGGTCTGTATCGTTGTGTTCAACAGTTTATTTTCCACCTGTCTCTTAACAAGTTCACATATATGTACGTGCAAGCGACTGACGCGCTATGCCGTGTAACTGCCATACGTTAAATATGCGCACGTTAAATTCAACAAGATGCTCTCTTCTACTGGAAAATACAATAGCTATGCATTACAAACATCAAATCCACAATAAAGTGCAACTTAAGATGTTTTTGCTCAATGATACTTGACTGAAAAAAAAATTTAAACTAACTTAAAGGGTCAGTTGCGTAACACGTGCTGAACACTGTCGTAAGTCACTCAGGGGGCATAGGATGGGCCATAGGGTTAGGTTAGGTTAGGTTCGCCAATCCCAGCGCGCCCCCAGGGGGACCCTTTAGGTTCTCTGATGCATTTATTTATGTCCCTGTATCGTGATTTTGCGTTACAGTGTATGGGCCACTATCAAATGCAATCTGTGATGTCATCATGTCTCTACGTCAGGATGGCCGAGTGGTCAAAGGCGCCAGACTCAAGGCAACTTTGGGAAATTGGAAATCAGTGCCCCTTTGACTTTTGAGGGGGAAGGTTATGCTGCGCTGCGTCTGCAGCATGTCGGTTGGTCCAAGCCGTAAGTGATGGAGGCCTATCCATGGAACTGATCCTGGAGGAGACTGGCATGGAGCATTTTTTTATTGATGCACTAGAGTGCCCGCGCTGTCAATAATGACAGCGAAGAATTTGTGAAGATCCGTCTTGGCTTGCATCATTGCAAAGATATTAAGCCAGAGCCTATTCATGTATAAAAGTGAGCTCCCTGTCTGGGTAGTGCCGCGTGTTGAAGGGACATGTTCTTCATGAGTTCTTAGGTTATCAGCTATTTAGGGTAGACAGTTGAGCCCCCTTCTATATATGTAAGGCTTTTTTTAACTTCCTTGTGTAAGATGCTGCGCAACTGCCAACTTGTATTAGGGAACCGTACAGATAAGCGTGCAAGACTGAACAAAACCAAGCTTCCTTTTGGTGATACGCAAAAAAGCGATGTGTTTTGCACGAAGTCAATATTGCTTTTAATAAATACGAAGGTCTGTATCCAAGATACTCGAGGTTAGCACATAACTCGGACTCTGAAAATTTTTCCTCAAGAGATAACTTGCTCTGTTGAAAAAAAAACATAATCTGGAGAAAATAATTTGCTGTCGAAAAATCATCGTGGTCTTTACGCGCCTTCTGAGCGCTCAAGAATATCTTACCAGTTGCCTCGAATAATTACCAGAATAAGAAAATAAGAGTATCAGCTGAAGCTTGAATGAAGGAAATCTCAGATGAGAGTACACAACACGATGGAAGAGATTGTTTAGAGGAGCTGTATGCATCTACATCGAGTGGACTATAACGTTGTCAAAGAAAGAGCGGAATCAGACATACCGTTCATGTGCAATAATCTGTAACCAGGAATACTTTCTGCCCATCAGTTTTCTATGAAGCTTGGCAGGACGACCGCAGTCTTCAAACAGATGAATTCACTGATGAAACCAAGAAGGCCAGAGCTAATTTTTGCCTATCTATTTCGTTCAGAGCGTGACGCAAAACGTATAAATGAATAAAAATATAAATATATAAACACACGACGGTCATTCTTAGTATTAGATGTGAGGTTCCGGAGGTAGAGATCTATTATTTCAGAAATTTTGTAAGAACTCTAAAGATGAAAACCTAAAATCTTAACTGCTCATTTTTTTTCTAAAACTTCCCTACTTTTGAGAAATACAGCTGATGTGACCTTCGTGCTTGTTTGTTGCAATGATAAATGGTGACCTTTTCTGTATCTCGAGCTTCATGAGAAAATAATCACCTGCATCGTATCACTTGGTCCATTTCACGCTTTGGCAACTGAGAGAACTGCATTCAGTGTGGTGCTGTGTGTGTGTGTGGGGGGGGGGAAGTTGTGGCTTCAGCTCGTCAGCTCCATACTGCTTGCTTTTTTTGACCTCTAATTCAACTTTCCGACCTATTTTTTCAACGTTCAACGTTTCATCCTGGTTTAAAAGCTCCGACAATTGCTTGACCTGCTGTAGTTGCCAGCTTATACCCGTTTTCAAGACGCATTCGACTGCGACTGGGTCGTCAGGGTGATTTATGCCAATCCCTCTTGACTAGACTTCTCCAACAGTACAGACAGAAACTTTAGCTTCGTCACTTTGAATCGTGTAACAGGTGTTAGAAGCTGCCCGATTATGTTTTTCCTACCGAAATCGTCATTTAAGCTGGTAAGACTTTATGGAAGACTCACAGCCTACTGATTAAGAGTCTACGTCAGAAATATATAAGCAACAGGTCGAAGCAGCCAGGGCCGTACCTAGCTGAAGAGCTCGTAACCAGTAAAGCCCCAAAGGCCAGCCTAGTGTCGATGCCCAATCGAACGCAACCAACATCCGGCACATTTTAAGCAGCGATGTTATTGTTTAAAATTGAAGAAACCGAGAGCCCACATTCCGGAGTATTTTACTGGGACCAGTTTTATAAAAAACTTTAATCTTATTTCACTTACGTTATTTGATTACACTGTAACGGTTGTTTTTCTTTGCTACTAAAACGGTTACTTAATATATTTAGAACTTAGGGCACGTTCGAGTGATCGCCATAATTTAGCTTTCGAGGTTGGACTTCTTCGAAATTACAAGCCGGTGCGCTGGCCTCGACCCGATGGATTGCATTTCAGGCATTGACCTACATGCAGTAGGTTACCCTGGGACTTCCAGAGACTCAATATCGTTCCGATAAATAGAGTTTCCAATGGCTCAAGCGTATTGGAGTTGCTTTTAACACTTGTAACGCTATTCGAAATGACAAAGCCAATATGCTTCTATCTGAGGTGTCAGACAAATCAAGCCTCGAAAGTTTAATTTTGCTGCCCAATGGAACATGGCCTTAGTCTTTCTCCTTGAAATGGAGATTTGAAACGCCTCAACCTAATCGGTCTGCTTCCAAAGCGACAAAGCGTAAGTTCCAGTCTGCATTTCTGGACAATACAAGTCAAGTGGGCTTGGCTAAGGGTGAGTTCACACGTCATTCATATCATTGCGTTCAGTCATCCTCTTGGCCGAATGTGTTACTGTGTCCTTGCAATAACAGAAAGTGCACTGTAGTTTTAATGTTATTTCACTCGAAATTTAAATGCATTTTTGTAACTTGCATAGGGATACTTGTAGAGGAAACTGATTGTTATGAGGGTTAACATTTTTATAGCTTTTTGTTCTGTACGCAAAGTTTTGCTCACAACGACGCTGAAAAACACCCGGACATGTAAATGAGTGAACGCATCGAGATGAATGTCGTGTGAACTCGTCCTCAGATCGACTTCGGTTACCCATTCGAACGTGCCCTCAGCAGGATAAATTGGGAAGCACTTTGATTTAGACTAAAAAGTGGAAATCGCTTTGCTGTAGATCAAGTTTTTGTTATTTCTGAAGTAATTTAAGTCACACATAACTGAAAGTTCGTGCCTGAAAAAAAAAAAAACAGAAATAGGTACGTAAACTAAATTTCGCTCAAATATTATTCATGCAATATTTTAGAAGTTCTCAGTTGTTCTCTATTGTGAACCAATTATAACTGTCCATCGCTTTATTGCGGGCAGCAGTAAATCTACAATCAAGGTGCCGGAATGAAACAACGTTTCAACATTATGCCAGCGTTTTCAAATGCGGCAGGGCTAGGGCCGTTTGGATGCTTGCTGACTTGACTACGCATTTTTCGAATATGACGAAGTTAAAGGGTTCGATCTGTTCGTGTTCTTACATTTTCTTTGTTTTGTTTTGAGGTACTCCACGTATGAAGGCAAAGTTCTTCGATATCAACATATTTCCTAGGCTAAATCTAGGAGAGACAAACCCTCTGCAAAACCTGCAACAGTCCGCTCCCTTTCCGTAGCCGTCATGCGTCCTTTTCGGGGCATTTTCAGAGACCTGCGGGAGAGCAATTTATGGTTAAAATTAGTTGTCTGTAGAGAAAAATTCATAACTTTTGAATACAGTATGAACAAGAGTGAATTATATTACTTTAGAACTCAACAATATCTTGACCTACAATAAAGCGATTAACACAGTTTATTTCCCTGCCTTGGAACAGTCTTGCAGTGACTCCGGACGCTAATATCAATTTTAATAATAATCGTATCCGATGAGCTGTAACTTATTCGGAACTGAGTACCCGTGTTATTCCTTCACCACTCAATCGTAACCGGGGTGCGACTAAGTTGAAAAAGTTGATCCTAAGTGGTGAACCGGAAGTTCAAAATTGATATTCTGGGCAAGTTAACTAATAGGTGGCGCTTAATCTTCCCCAGATCAAGCGGGTAGAATATGGCGTTCTGATTCTCCGGGCTCTCTTCTTTGAGAATTTATGCTTTCTAATTAGACTATACAGCAAGCCTTCTACTCACACGGTGTCGTGCTAAGTAGTAAATGACTAACTACGAGCAGAAATTTGAGGCAGAACCCTTCTTCTCGAAATTTAGTCTGCCTGTTCGAGATCACTGCAGTGCGAACGCCCGAAAAATTATTTAAGTTTCCTGTGATTGCCCTCATAACATCATATACCTATATATATGTATATATATATATATTCAGGTGTTTAATTAACAAGTCTTTTAAATTTTGTATCAATTAAACACATGGAATCATACAACCTAGACCCCTCGTATTTGAGTCAATAGAAACATACCCTATATATTTCTTTATAATATCATATGTGACTGTCAGAAAATGCTCACGGTAGCTATTATCAAAACATTTGACGATATGAAAATAATTACAATAATGGAAACGTGCCTAACTTATAGATATAAATTCATGGCAACTCTAGGTTCCTAGCAGACGCTGATGCGTGGTTGCGGCTCGCTCGGCTGTTTTTTCTAGAGAATGAGAGGTTCTTCATAAGAAATCAGTTGATAGCGATTTGCAATGGGATGAAACATGTGCAAGATAATTTGTATTTTACCGCATCTCGTGTGTATATATATTTATATATGTACTTTCACTACTGTTTTCAACTCGTCTCAATTTATTTATTTTTAAACCTGCGGAATCGTCCTATTTGAATTAACCTTTCTGCTTGATATAACGGCAATTATTCATGTACAGTACATAGAGGGCAGGGGCCTAAGTCTCCATTATTTTCTAGAAATGGGATTGTTTGTCGTTCTGTTGCCAGCTATTTAATGAGTTCTCTGCCTGGTGATTGAATGATACTCATTGAAAGAGCCTTGTAGAAGTCACTCTGCATGCGATGCAATGTTGTACTGTTTCTACGGTACAGTAACACATCCGTGCGAATGGTGCGATTGGGGAAGAGTACATTTCAAAACACTAACGTGTACACCGACCCAGTGTCTTCGCAACGTTTATTCTGTAGATTATCCGTCAAGATTAAATTTTGTTTCATGATTGTAGTTGACGTAGTAAACACATTGGCTACGAAAAGATTTGCTAAAATAATATTTGTCAAATTAGTCTGCCCTAGGACGTAGGAAGCAAAGAGTGTAACCGAAGGAACTCAATGGGACTCAAATGAAACTTAGCCGTGACCGCATTTAGCCGAATGACGTCAATCCGAGGAGTCGAAGTATTTGAGGGTCGGACCCCAGTTCTTCATGGGCTGGGTTCTTAATCCCAACCAAAAATATAAGCAGTGTTATATTCTTGATGCGAGAGGAACCACAGGAACAGTTATTGCTCTAACTTTCTGTGGTTGACGACAACCATTTTACCGTGTTTAGTGTGTGGGTGGAGCTTAAGTACCTAGCCAGTCAGGAGCGGGCGATTGAATGAATAAAGTGGAAAAAATGCGGTGGTATGTTCAAATATTTTTTGTGGAGAGCACTGTGAACTGAATATGAAGTGTAAATAAGGCTTCACATCAAAGAAGTTAAATCAGGGCGCCAGACCGACCCAGACCTTGCCATAGGAGCTGCGAAAGTTTCCACCAGCCTCCACTGCAATTTTCTATTGATAATTGTTTATTGTTCAATCAATATATGTTCTCTTCATTCTGTGCTTAAGGCTAAAATTCGCAATTTACGACGAATTTTTCTGGTGAAATAGGTTAAAATATTCATAGGCTGCTTAGCCGTACCGTTCGTCAATGTGACGTCATTTATGGCGTCACTTTTTGGTGCTAGCTTCACGCGAGTCCTCCCGTTACTCTCTTTGCTTCCTGTATGTGTCACAGGTAAGATTGCTTCTACTTCTTCAAAGTTGGAAATGTTTTAGAACTCAGAAAACTGCTCACTTTCTGCTGGTTGGACGGCGCAGAAACTCATCCGGACTGTCCACTGAAAGAACACAAATTGCAAAGACAAACTCGGTTACCGGACCTTAGGTTCGCCCAATTTGCGTTTGGGAATCGTGCCTCAAGAGGACCTCATACGTTAAGCCATTAGGACCGGTCCGTAGATTTAAAGACTGCATCACTTTGCGTACACAAAGCACTTAGCCTATCAATTAGTGCTATTGCCACGAAAACTGATGCAGTAAAAAATCTACGCCCCGAACCTAATGGATGAATTTGGCCTTCGTTACGCCTTTAGGACGTCTGTGTCATGTCCACTTTGCTTCCTTCTATTTTCAAACTAATGTACTGAAGACGCTGCGTTCTGTTCTTCCTTTTCGTTTCAAAATTGCCGTGCCCAGCAGCAAAATCTAATTGATTCCGTGAGGACCGCTTTAGTGCGTGAGTTTTATGTTTCTCTCGAATCTCGCTATACTTATCAGCAGGGATGTCGCGACCGGGGGGGGGCGGGGGGGG
>LQNS02278165.1:4153036-4184288 GCA_001587735.2 Parhyale hawaiensis
TGAGTTGTTGGAGAGACTACAGTAGACTGAGTACAAGGAAGAAGACTGGCTTGACTCTAAAAGGAAAGACACTACTCTGACTTTAAGGAAGGAGACTACACCGACGGCGTCATTCTCAAGGGACATTGGTGAGTTGTTGGAAGAAGGCTAGCTTGAGCCTAAAGACTACGTCATTCTTATGTGCACGGTCGAATTTTTTTTTTTGGGGGGGGGGCAGATAAATATAGTGCGTTGAGTGTGAATTTACACAATGCAAGTTTCCAAGCAATCGAACATTAAAAATGTAAATTAATTTTATCGGTGTAACTCTTGAAACAATTATGTCTATACCCATTTATTATAAAAAACAGCGAGCACTATTACCTTTATTTTAAATGCTTGCTGGGCGCACTTTAGGAGATGATGATGACCACTAAATTTACAGAGTCGAAACCCCACACGGACTCCGGGAGTCGGATTTTAGTGTATGACTCAGGAGAAACCACTATATATAGTACATCACACTATGTTTTTCTTCATAATTTGTGGTCGTGAGTTCTAAAAATGATGAAGGATATTGCAAATCTCAAAAATTATTGATTTTGACGAAATAAATTTGTTTACCATCGACGGTGAACACATCTTTGGTCTATGTCGAGACCGGCTTAAGGCTACTTATTTATATTCTATAAAATAACTGTTACGTTTCTCAGATAAGAAATGGTATAAAATTGTAAGATTCCAGTGCATACACCAAGAAACTATTTTCTGAAGCGTAATACTAGTACATATTTTTTGCATTAAATACACAAACTGAATAATCGTTATATATAACTGACAATGTATTACAAATATATGAAAATTTTAGGTCTCAAATGTTAAACGGTGCTAATGATGCAAAATATTACTGTAAATATCAAAAATAAGTTTTTAGCTTAATAAATGTGTTGATTTTGAAAAAAGAAACGGCAGTTTGTCAAAGGTATTATTGGTCACGCCGTACGGACCCCACGATACCTCGACTGTCCACTGAAATCTGTTATTGAGGCTGATTGTAAATAGATTTAACTTCCGTAAAAAAATTTTCCGGGCAATGTAACGACCTCAAGCAAAACGTAAACGGTTTTCGGTGATGCAAGAAATGTGTTTATCATCAAGTAACACATATGCGAAGCTGTGTACCAACTGTTGATGACGATAATTGATGCTTGTGACAGTAAAATTTGTTTAAATAAATTTTGCAATTTACCGTTGGCCAGTGCTCACGCATGCGCGTTTCTTTCCAATACATACATTCTTTGCATCTCCAAGAACATTTCATTCTTTTTACTTCAAGTCGTTATGTTGAATGGAACGAATTTTATCGAGGATTTATCATTAAGCAATCAGCCTCATTTGCGAAGAGTGAGGGGACAGCTAAGGTATCGTGTGGCCCATGGTCACGCTAATTACTAGTAGCATTAGGTACTTGGGAGTCGGTCTCCTGACTATACCAGGTGTCAGTGTCTGAAAAAGTAAGACCAGCAATCGGAGCAGGAGTCTCAAAACTGAAAGACGGAAAGTCGCAGTTGGTCTCCTTGGAAATGCAAGGAGTCGGAGTTTAAAAACTGAAGGAAGTCGAGCTTGAGCCATTCGACATCCCATCCTTGACCACTGGTCCGTGCAGAGTGCTTGAACATATTTCACTTGGAGGTCTTGTACAAGAGGCACACTAATAATAGTAAAGTTTACTGGTTGCCCTGTTCATCTCCTCACCGTATCTTAATGCTTTACACTTGCCTAGGCTAGGGGCGCTTGAGCAACACAGCTGCTGCGTATTTTGGTGCTCTGACCGCGGTTTTGATAGCGTGGGTTGCCACACACTTGCTACTGTATAATTATACTGTATAATATATTGTGCAGTCAACAGTTTCTCCGGCCCTTCTCCTACGTTATTTTACCTTGACAGATACGACTGATGTAGTGCACAGTTCTCACAGTCCTTGTGTTATGTTATTTTGCCTGAACAGGTATGGTGGCGGTGAGCAGTACACTCAGCCGTGGCCTGTGGAGAAGCAACCCCGGATGGAGACACCCTATGTCACCGCAGACATGTTGCAGAACAACGACTGGTACGGTGGTGTTACTGAGGCCTACTGGATATCATCTCAGGGCCTTGCTCTCTTGGTAAGGAGTTCAGCTTCAATTTACGGGTAGGCTTTCTTCAAACTGGATCTTTAGCAGACAATTTAATCGCATTATTGCTCTTAATTCTGTCGTAGTGGTGCAACCTGCTCTCGTGGCGACATTTTGTCACAATTTTTGCAAGCGCTTCAACTTTCTGTCGACATAGTATATGTCTCTCATTAATTTTGCATATACCATAGACCGCAACAGTACTTGACTCTTAGGTCTGACGCTGGCGGCCAAAAGTCGGCAACGGAAAAATGGGGTTTTCTCAAGAGCAATATTATTCCCCCTATCTGATAATGAAGAAAACATTCCAAGGTACCCAACATTTATCTTGCCGAGAAGGTATCTTGGATACGGCGGGGACGCACTTGGGTGCTTGCCTGCGTGACCGTGTCTGGATAATGTTCATAATAGCTCTTGAGAAAATCCCATTTTTCCCATTTGGCCGCCAGCGTCAGAGGCCACTTGGACCTCAGAGTCAAGTACTGTTGCGGTCTATGCATGTACTATATTAGCTCGCCTTTGTTGAGGAGACGGTGCCTCAAACTTCAATATGAAAGAGATTTTCTTACTGTGGGATGAAACTCTAATGCAAATAACTCAAGCCTGATACGATCGCTTTTTAAAACGTGCAGACTATTGCACATCGGTGCTGATTTTAAAAGTAATTATATATTTGCCCGGCATTGGTTCTTAAGCTAGGATTGCGGACTAAGGTGCTCATCTGCGATGCATGTGAAGAATGCAATAATATTCAGGGTACTCATGTACATTGCTTAAGTAGCATAAATTACACATCAATATATAAGGTTGCTGCGCCAATTGTCACAGACGGTTCATTATAATACGAGTCCGCGTCGCTAATCAAGTGTTACGGCGTTTTAACATCAAGCTTTACTATCTATGTAACTACACACGACGCCTCAATATGGGAGAAACGGCCGACCTCCCCAACATGATATAAAATAATAATCAAATAATGCAAATAATAATTATTGAACTTGTCAAATCAATAAAATAAATGAAAAAAAAATATCTTGACCTACCACAAACGAGTTCTATCAGGGATGCTAAATGAAACACAAAATGAGCAAAGAAATAATTTATTGTAATCAAGAAAGAGACAGAACTTTGAGCAAGGGAAAAAGTTGAACGAATTACGCATCAATGAAATTTTGTGAAACATCCTAAGATACTCGTACATCTCGCTCGGCAACAAGAGGACGGATAAAGTGAAGGAATACAGCGTAAAAATGTTTTTTTTTTTCTTCAGATTGATCGCATAATTTTATACAATATAAGTTGCATAACACACTCTCGCAAAGCTCAAGCGTTTGGCAAAATAAATTATATTAATTATATTTTTAATTAGATGCGATTTGAAACGTGACGTTTCTCATCATAGCGAACTTTCGAAGCTCTGCCGAAAAACAACTCACGCTTTGGTAAATAAGTTCGCAACGCATCATTTGGCAATGATGCTTATAAATTTCACCGAGTTACAGGCAAATAACAAAATTGAATTTGATGATAAATTCACTAGAAAGAAACACTTCTTCATTCGTTGAGAGCTTTGGCCCGAACATCTTCCGATTCACAAAAGAGATCATACGTGTCGTTGCGTTATAAGCTTATAATCTGAAGTTTAGGATCGAATTCGCACGGTCGGTTACAAAACTCTAGCAATTACCTGCGCACATTTTAGTCAACCTCACTTACATTACTCATCTTCCTGGTGGTTACGCATTCTTTTTCCATTTTTGCTTAGTCTCACTTATCCTTCTATTTTTCTTGAGATATCTCATATATTTCCATTTTTTTATACCTTGACCCTTAAGCTAGAGTTGACCTACGTTGGCAGATATTTCTTCTCTTTCAAATTTTTCCTCGAGTACAAACCCTGCGTACGAAGATTCCTCTACACGAGTATTTTTACCATTTTCGCTGCGAAGATCACAAACTTTGGAACGTTAACACGCTGCACAATTTTCTATGTAAAATTATTACAGACGTTCTGAAGATCACACCGAAACTCGTTGTGCGATTCTTTGGTAATATTATATACGGACGTCATGTAGATCACCTCAAAATAGAGAATTTTAATTTCACGCGCGATGCCCCATGCAGAAATAGTTTAGGACGTAGAGAATATCATATCACAGTGGAGAATTAAGTTTCGTTGCTCGCTCCTCGGAGAGTTATTTAAAGTCGCCGCGAGAACTCGTGACATGGAAACGATGCCGTTATACATAATCTCTTCATGGCTTTACACCTTGACGGCAGAATGCTGGACCCAATCCCAGACAGGAGCCTTATTCACGGCGTAGAAGAACCATCGTAAGTAGTTTGAAGAATGCGGAATGATGTATTGCAGAAACAGATTCGCGTCCATTTCGAAGATAAGCTCTAGCACTGCGTGGTTTTGATGACAAGCACACTGACAGGCGCGAAAGGTGCAGCCCTGTCGTCACCTAGGGGGCTGAAAATACAACGTTAGCACTCATGGCGTGAGTAATGCAAGAAGTGCAGTTGTGCTGTGTCGCAAAGCACTTGGCGACGGAGACGCTAGAGGCCCATGCCCAGAGAGGAGCCAAAACAAGTCCGTTCGCCACACGGATAGGAAATCGGGGGAATCAAACGTGAGTCCCACCGACACGGGGCGGGCGCGGACGCTACCTCCCGAAGGAGAGAAGCACTATCTCACTTCAACGAACTCCTACGTCAGACTGACTACTTCTTTTTAAGAAGACTCTAAGTGTGAACCTTCAAGCTTTTCCCCGATATACATTTTTTTACCGTCCTATTCCTCTACAAATTCTGAACAACGGTGTTTCATACCTCAACTTACACAATACACCCTTCTTACCTAAGTCAACGCAGACCCTCTTTCTTAAACCGTTGATTGCTCGCTGCGAATACGTAGACAAAGTCTTTATCTTGTCCCTCTATCACCGAAACACAGCTGTGTCTTACCCATTTTTTAAGCTGTCAAGGCTGTCCTAAAACAATGGTTCAAAGTATATTCTTTAGAGAATTTTACTTAAGAAAGATGACACCTTGGAAATTCGTTTGAAATACTTATGAAAGTAAAACGTTACTACAGACTGTATATGAGAAATAAATTCATAATAATGAAAAAAAAACGAGATATTAATTGAATGACGAGGCAACTTGTTAGAATATAGCCTATATGTAGTATAATATACATAACACAAAGCCACTCACTAATCTTGTGCGTCTGCGGCGATAGCATTGTTACACTCGTCAAAACAATAGACGCACCTCAAATTAGCTATTAACGCAGGTGATACCCGGGCAGATCTGTGAAGTACGTTGCGCACTAGAAGCAACGCACGAACAATCGAGTTGATTAGCAAGATTTGCGCGAACCAGCAGCGAATTAGCTCCGATTTAGCCGAAATTGCCTCCCAATTGATAAAGCTGGTAGTCGGTCATTGTGGTTGTAGAACGCGACGCGACATTTTCGCTCGATCACGTAGGATTGCGATTATGCATTTGCGACTACGTTACAAGTCAGATCCATTGATTACTCAACACAAACAGTGAACATCGAATTGTGAACTGGCACAGAAGTAAAAGAGAAAAAAATGGGAAGGTATGGGGATGCTTACGCTCTAGATGATGAATCCCCACGGCTGAAGATTGAGGCGCGGGATGCACTGAACGGGAAGTTGCGAAGAACAGAGTAATTTTGAGTCACTTTGAGGCTGGCTGGCATCGACGGAGGGGAGAGAAAACTACATACTGCATGGAAGGAACACGGGGTCTCCTAACGTCGGAAATCACTACCCGGTTTAGCTGCCAACGCCATAAGTTAGTCGTACTGGCAGGGGTTCCGAAGCTAGGGTGCATGTACCTACCCCCTGCGGTGCGAGAGGACCTTTTCAGGGGTGCGAAATGCTGTTTTGTTTCACAGTCATTGACAAATTAATTTAAATTTGTGGAAAAAGTTGGTATAAATTTCATTTGTCGTCGTCATCATCATATGCATATGGATACTTGATTTTGTAGGTGGTGCAAGAACATGTAGGAAGTTCTCCAAGTAAGGTTGCTGATCGTAGCAAAGTTTGGGAACGACTGCTTTACGGCCATACCCACAGCACCTCAATGGAAGAGTACAGGACCGCGGAATATCTGTCTCAGGAAATAAAAAGACTCTTCTGCCTGGAGGAAAGCAGCTAGCACTTGATCATAGAAAACTCCCAACCGGAAACACGTGCGCCGATATTGATAATCGGCGCAATTTTTTTCACACAAATGAAAATGTTTTGCAGCTTTACGCTGGCAAATGTGAATTTTTTTCAGGATTTATATCGATGTTACACATAAATCCCTCGCAATACATGACTGTCTGAGTTAAATACTCGGACTGGTCCGACCAACAATTTCGTAGCCCTACTGGAAATCTTAGCAACGATTTACTTATGGGGTAGGAACTTCTTACTTTAGTTTTAAAGGAGTTTTTGACTTACAACCTCCAAGACAGAGTCGATGGATCGCTGCGAGCGTTGTTTTGGGGTTGGAGGTTCGTTTTATTATAAAGGAGGTGAAGTCTTTAGAATCTCTGTATCGCAGCATCCGCGTTTCTTACCTTAAAACGGGAGAAAAAGGAACCTTCCATCCTTGATGTTATAACTCAAACAGTTTGTGATTGACTACAGCCGTGCACTGCTCTGCATGGGCCTAGCGGGTAATCATATTAGGAGTTTGTCTAATCAATGTATACTATTTTTCGCCCTCAGGTCACTGAAGAAACTCCGCTGTTTCTGAGCCTGGAGGACACCACTGACGACGGCACTGCGGACGAGATGTGCCTGTCCGCTCGCAAAGACCCTCCGTTCGACGCCAGACCAAGTGACCTCTCGCTGGAGTATTACCTTTGCTTCGGAGATGATGTCAGACAGGTAATTTAGTCTTCATTACTGTTTCGCGTGTCTTGTCACAGAATTTTATACCAACAAGAGCTAAAGTAACAAAATTTGCGTCAAGCGTCTAACCGGTAACTTAGTCTTCATTATTGCTTCGAGTTTTAGAATACTATGCCCACATTTAGATAATACAGTATATGTTTTTCAGTCGACAGGGCGAGATGGTCTGCGACGTGTTGTAATCAGACGCCGGTGTTACCACCACAGTGTTACACGTGTAGCAGTGAATGCGATGTGCGATCTCAGCGCCCCAACTAACTGTTGCCAAATATTCGGCAAGCTTAAACATATACATTTCTGGTGGAGCCTTATTTGGTTGTATTTTAGGATAAAAAGCTGGGAAACTACACAAGAGTGCTTCACATGCTAGAATTCAAGCAGTTTATGGCAGTCATGCATTTTCTAATAGTAACCATCAAGTATCAAAACCAATGTTTGTAAACAAAGGCAGTGTTACCCAGCTCATAACCCTAAATTTAGGAGGGACGTGGTCAGTGTTACCCAACCTGTGTCGCATTGGAGGCCGGTGTAGCACAAGTGACACCGAAGGCCTGATTGCAACACGCTCCTGTGTTGCTACTCCCCTTACAGGGACATCGGTTTAGCAATAGGGTTAGTTAGGTTTGCCTATATCATGTTACGAGAGTAACTGCTTCAGAGGACTGCATACAGTAGGTGATTTGGTTAATTAGATCTTCGGGAACATCTTTCCTTCACATTTGGTTTACTACTTCCTCCTTTTTTGCGGACTTACTGTTACCATACGCGTTGATCCTGTATGCGCACACCCGGTCCCTCATGTACGGTTCCGCGATTCCGCTGATATACTATGGGCGTATTCGATAGGGTCGTCAAAGTCGATTTAAGCCAAGCCCACTTGGCTTATCAGGAAGTGCAGACAGGAACTTGAACTTCGTCACTTTGAATCGTGTTGAAGGTGCTAGAAATAGCCCGATTATGTTGCCAACTGATATCTCCATTTTACGGAATGAGAATAAGTTCATAAAAGTCTCACAGATAACTGATTAGGCGTTAACAACTGAAACTTGAATCAACAAGTCGAAGCAATGGCATCTGTCTGAAGAATGGGACAAGTCAAGCATTTAAGGCTTAATTTCACTGTCCAATCGAACGCGCCCTACATGTCCCTTGTTTCTTCCCCTGTGAGATCGTCTCTCTGCTCAACGGAGTCTTAAGTTGCTCACTGTAACAAACTATAAGTCTTCTGAAGCAACGACATGACTCTAATGAGGGTCAAGTTTGTCGGTGATATATATTGTAGCAGTTTTTGTCTGGAACTGGATGAATGTCTGTACTATATCATGTCATTCATGTGTCATTCCGACAGCACACTGCACAATCGCTTGCTCCACTTAATGGACGGACGTTGAACTTCTGCACCGCTTTAAATCTACCGGCTTCCATGGTGTATGGCGACGTCGTGCGAGCTTAATTTTCTACCGATGAAAATTCAGTTATTTATTTAATACTCCAATGTATGTTGGTAGAAACTTAAATAAATTTGTACCAGCTAACGATTTTCCTCGTGGCCTTATCCCAAGTTTTACGCGAGAAAAACACGTCAACGAAATTGTACATCTGTTCATCTAAAAGAATTTGGAGATCAACTTTTCATAGAAATAGTTTAAATCTCTATCGGGCATGGACTGACTGAATATCGGAACGAACTTTCAAGCAGGTACAGTGACTTAAAATAATATTTAGCATGTCATTCCAGAGACGCCTGTCGCAGTAGGCCACCAAGAACACTCTAGGTCTCCTCAAAAAAGTTGAAGAATATTCCCTTCATCAGATCTTATAGGTATATTCTGACGCTCTCTCTCCCTGTCACAATATATATGGGCCTCACAAACCCAGGGGCGGTCCTGAGTACCTCTGGCCGCAATTCCTGCTGAGAAGGTTAGTTTGTTAGGTTAGGTAGGTTCTCTATATTTCCCTTTCAGCTCCGCGAAGTTTGCTCTCGATCGAAATAGCCGACCTAGTGCGCGGGACTCCTCTATACTCTCTCGTGTGGAAGGCCTCGAAAGGAGCCGTCCACCTGGGTGTCATTTTTCTGTTCTTTGCACCTTTTACCCGCTAGTAGTTGTTCACTGAGCCAACCGAGATTTTCCGGCAGGAATGCCGAGATAAAATATTCTTACCGACCTACCTATGTAAAACAACTGAGTCTGCATTGTACAGGATCACTAGGGCTGCATTTTCTCATAGAATCATCTTACTGACTTGCACAATTCTGAACATAGTCTTTGAGTTTGCTAAAAAAAAAAAACATTCAAAAATTCTCAAAAATTTTCGTTTCTGGCTTCTTTAACGCAACACAATCGTGCCACACCACCCAATTTATAAAACCTTTTTGATATTTTTAAGAATTATCTAAGTTTTCTTTTCTCGGTACAGTTCCATTATGGCGCAGACTGCCCGACGCTCACGACCGTTATTCCAAGATCTTGAGATTCCACGCAGTTCTGTGCAGGCATGGAATTCATTCCCGGATCTGTGTTTGACCGATTGAGCAATGCTTTCAAGTCAGCCGTGTACGAGTTTTTTGAGGAAATTTTTCTTAGCAGCATTATTATCATCATTTTAGCCTTCATGTTGCCCAATGCTTCATTCGAGTTCTTTTGCCTGTTCCTCGAAAAGTAAAGGTTTATATTCTGATTTTACTGTTGATGTTATGTATGAGCTGTGACACTATAGGTTTCACTTCCTCTCGACGCTTAAGACGCCAATCTTTTGAGTCCAATTTGCTTCCCGTCATATTCATACTAATGCTGATGAAGCTTTGATTCATTCTTTGTTCGGGATTTACGAATCCTATGCGGACTGATCGTGTGCGAGAGCACCCTCATGGATTGGTTTCACGTTTCAATCGACGTACTGCATATCGCCTATTTTTTTTAATCCGATCGTCTTTGTGGTGGAAACGGAATGAAAGTTGTACAACGTAAAACAGCTTCTATATATACAAACTTTGCATTCAGGTTCACGAGGAGACTTTTCCCAAGTTTTATGAGAGACCTTCGGATATTCCGGACCAAGAGATGATGAGAGACACCATATGGACAACATGGGCCGAGTATAAAACGGACATCAATACTTCGCGGGTTATCGAACTGGCTATGAATGTCATCGACAGAGGATATCCCTACAGTCAGGTAACGTATTATCTACTGATTATTGTGAAAAAAAAACATCTTCAGACTTCATAGCCAGAGGTATAATATTATTGTATGCGAGCCAACGCTTATGAATTTTTATTCCATGCAATTTCGCTACACATTCAGTCTGTCTCGCACTTCATAGGTACAATGCAAAATATCCAGCATACTAGTCACACAGTAGGATGCCTCTTGGGAGCCATATCAGCTGCATTACCGGCATGTCTTTGAATATTATTGAAAAGTTGGGGTTAGCAAGTCGTTGCGAAATGTCCAATCTTTAAAAAGCTGTAAACCTTGGCAAATGGTTGGAAGAGAATAATCATATTTATATTCCCATCTTCAGAACTAAAAGCGAGGATACGGTATAACTGTCTAAAACTGAAAATTTATTTCAGTGCGCTAATTGGGAGAGATATCCTATCGTGGGGAAATGTAAAAGGCAAATGACCTATGAGAGGGTTCCAATGTCAGTGCTCACGCAGTCGAGACGGCTAGGGAGCTTCGGAGGCGGAAGGGATGTACAGTCAGGGAAAAAATGTCAGTTGTGGATTGTACTGTGGGGAACGGCTGAAGTCATTATGTTGAGGCTAGGATTTATTTTATGAATGTAAAGAGATTCTAGAGTTGTGAGTTCTATTGATTTGGAGAAGTCTTTCCTGCTAATGGGATGGTTATTTTGTTCTGCATGAAGACGGAGAGCTGAATGTGCAGGTTTTGCAAGTAGTAAACTTGTTCTACTTTATATACCTAAAAGTTTGTCAATGCGGGCCTTATAATGCTGAAAACGTTTCTTTCTGAAGCTTAACCGCATATAAGTTTTAAGTTTTCTTTCAAAAACACATTTACCATAGGATTCTATTTTAAATTTAAGGACAAACCCCCACACCTTTGCTGTCCGGTGTTATTTACAGGTAGAGTTGCAGAAGTTGCCAAGCTTCGTATGTGGGCAGCACCGGGCACCATTACATGGCCCGCATTGACCAACATTTAGGTAGCTATATCCAGTAGAACAAGTTTACCACTTGTAAAACCTGCACATTCAGCTCCCTGTCTTCATACAGAACAAATAACCATCCTATTAGCAGGAAAAACTACCCCATTATCGACTTCTATAACTCAATAGAACTCACAACTCTAGAATCTCTTTACATTCATAAAACTAATCCCAGCCTCAACATAATAACTATAGCCCTCAGTTCAATCCACAACTGACATTTTTTCCCTGACTGTACATCTCTTCCGCCTCCGAAGCTTCCTAGCCATCCCGACTGCGCGAGCACTGACATTGGGACCCTCTCAAGCTTACTCCTGTCATTTGCCTTTTACATTCCCCACGATAGGATCTCTCGCCCAGTTAGCGTACTGAAATAAATTTTTAGTTATAGACATGTATACTGTATTCTTGCTCTTAAATCTGAAGACGGGAATATAGCTAATCCCGAAACGCTAACAACATTTTTTTATGTCGACACCTTTTATTAATTTGAGTAGTAATTAGTCTTAGTTTATCATATTTATATTACATCATTCACATCGAAATGTACAATTCATTACAATGCAAGGTAATAAGCAAACTACAGTGCCTAGGCTTAAGTATTTGCACAACTCTATTTTTCTATGTATATTAAAAATTTAGGGACTGTTTTAGGATAATTAATACAGAAAGTTCATATAACATATATATGATAGAATATTTAAATAGAACAGTCAAATGTGCACTTATATCAAGAAAACTTAACACAAGTAAAAGTAATGAGGGACAAAAGTATTTGACAAACTAAATATGATGTTGAATCTTTGATATTTATGGTATAATTTGAATAAATTATATTGGAAATCATTTTAGAACGTTCACAAAACGTCTCGAAACAAATACAATGTAAACAAACCACAGCCGGCGCAAACATTACCTCTCTAGACCTCGTTGAAGTCGCGCAAACTCTCACTACAATACCCAAAGTTAAAGAAATCCCTGAAGCTACTCGTAAACGGATAATTCAACTTCGTAGTGAGGGATTAACTTATAGAGTAATAGCAGAACGTGTAAATGTTCCTTTTTCAACGGTTGGAGTAATAGTCTGCAAGCATCAAGTGGCTGGGGCGGTCTCCAACCTGCCAAGAGCTGCAGCTCCGCGTAAGATCATGGGTCGTCCTTGGCGCTACATGCTACGTAAGGTGACTGATGACCCCATGACAACTCGTGCTGACCTTCAGAGTTAACTGGCGTCTCAGGGATTGCATGTCAGCAAGAAAACTATTGTTAGGGAATTGAACCGTACTGGCATTCATTCTTACACTCCTCGCAAAACTCCTCTTCTTACAGCAAAACATGTCAAGAGCCGCTTAACGTTTGCCAAAGACCACCNAAGGGGTTATATGGTCTGACGAAACTAAAATAGACCTTTTTGGCCGAAACGAAGCTCGGCATGTATGGAGGAAACGTGGTACTGCCTATGACCCCAAGAACACCATCCCCACCGTGAAGCATGAAGGTGGCAGCATCATGGTGTGGGGTTGCTTTACTGCCTATGGTGTTGGGATCTTCATATCATTGATGGCAAAATGAATAGTTTCATGTACAGGAAGATATTAGAGAAGAAGATGCTTCCAAGTGTCAAAAAATTCTACGGACGGCGCAGGTGGACCTTCCAACAAGACAACGACCCCAAGCATACTGCGAATTTAACGAAAGAATGGTTTTAAAAGAAGAAAATAAATGTTCTTCCATGCCTTAGCCAATCACCGGACCTTAATCCAATAGAAAATTTGTAGCGACTTTTTAAATCTGGTGTCCACAAACGGTGTCCCAAAAACCTTACTGAATTAAAAGTTATCTGCATGGACGAATAGAAAAAAATACCATCAAGTGAATGTGAAAAATTAATTTCCAGCTATAACAATAGTCACCATGCTGTTGTTGCCAATAAAGGTCACACCACCAAGTACTAATGTCATAATTTTTTTTTGTCAAATACTTTTGTCCCTCATTACTTTTGCTTGTGTTAAATTTTCTTGTTATAAGTGCACACTTGACTGTTCTGTTTAAATATTCTATTATATATATGTTATATAAACTTCTTGTATTAATCATCCTAAAGCAGTCCCTAAATTTTTTAAAATATTTAAAAAATAGAGTTGTGCAAATACTTAGATCTAGGCACTGTATCTACGGCTGGTCGTAAATAGTTGATACACTCGTCTGTTCCAGTCGGCCGGAAACGCTCGATGTAGACAGGCTTTAACTTTGATAAGTTAGGTTTGTTTGAAACAAAAAACAAGTTAACTTATAACTAACGTTGCTGGAATATAAAATTCTGCCTATAATATATATATTTTTTATATTCCTAATGTTGTTGCAACACCATTGACTGAACATCGTTTTAGCTTATGAGCTTTGTAGCTCGCTGGTAGTGCTTGTACGACTGCACCTCTTTCACAATTGGTAAATTCTTCTTTGCCATGCCTAATTGCCTATGCATGCGTTGCACATTATCATCAACTTTAATTTCTATATTTAGAAGTCACTGCGGCTAGTTTACAGAAAATATTAAATAGGTACTGCAAGAGAAACAAGAGTAATTATAATGATTAATCATTTGATTCACCTCGAGGCGTAAGCTTCAGTTCAGCACACTGTAAACTACATTTTATTTTACAAGAATAGTCGTTGAAAACACTGTTTTTTTTTTCTTGTGCACCACCTGGCTCTGACTTACCAATTGAGATAACGTCGAACGAACAATGAGTTTAAATATCACTCAGACTAAGTTGTAGTTAGGAATAAAGTTAAAATGAAAAATAGGTGTAAATATCACTGCCCACTCTAGGTTTCTATAGAAAAACAGGTGAAAGGCTGTTTGTTGCGATAATCTGTAACTATTTTTGATTCGAATGGTATTATTTCTAGTGCTAGTCCTTACTATAGTTAATGTAGAAAGTGCTTGCTTAGCTACTTTATTCTCTATTCAGAAGTTACAGCGTGTAAAAAATGTAAATTTTATCATAAAACTCTATGAAATACTTTTCATGACTTATGAATTTCTATTTGTGGTTGGGAACGGGAATTTCCTTTCACAAATACAGTTCTGTTAATAACTTTCTATTGTGTAAGCATCGAGAGGAGGTGGTGACACGGATTTTTCAAGATTTACGGATTTCCGTAAAAAATCTTCTCCTCTTTGAAGTATTTGTACAGAGAAATTATCGTTCCTCAGCACAAACGGAAGCACATCAACCATTAAAAAGCATCTACCAAATTTAAAAAAAATATATGTTTATTTCTACACGCTGTAACTTCTTACTGAAGCATAAATTGGCCAAACTGGTGCTCCATTTAAACTACGAGTAAAACGAGTACCATCCCAATCGAAAACAATTGGAGATATCGTAAAAAAATGCAAAGAGGTGCCGTGCAGTACAATTTATAGTTCAAAAATTTTTGTAAAATTAAAACTACCATATCTTCACAATTAATATACAATAAAAAGATATTATTTTCGAAGTATTTGTGCAGGGGAATTCCTGTTCCTGTCACAAAGAGAAACTCAAACCATTGAAAAGCAAAGCACTTCACATATTTCGAAGGCTAAGTTGTGATTTTTTGTAGATGTCTAACTTCTTACTTCAAAGGGCCCCATGCACGTTCAGGCGGCCTGTCCGACCGCCTGAACAAGCGGCCGGACAGGCCGCCTGTGTCACCCACACATTCTTCAGTCTGCCTCAAGCCGAGACCATCGAGAAGGATGCCAACTCTCAGTTCCAACTTCTTTCTGAGAAACCGTGGAGTGGCCATCACGGTTTCTTCCCTTGATAGAGACGAATTAGATTTACTTGCGTTATGATACAAGAGACAAATTATCGAAAAAGGCTTGAAAGTAAACTGATACGTGAAATAAAATTCATAGTACTTCGTGAAAGTGAGATTAAGGAAAGTATGTTTTATGATGATATGCGGAGGACAAATGTTTTTGGTAGGGCCTACAATACTCTTTTTTAAAGGAGTTCCTCGTGTTAATTTTTTCGTGACTAGCTCTCTAGTTGCATCGTCGTCCTTCTTTTTCAACGTTTCAGAAAGCATGCCATAGGCTGCATTTTTCTTTCTTTCTTTATAAAAAATTGACGCTCTTCCTCGGCAGTGCAGCTGGTGTTGTGTGCGACAGACGTGTTGACGCTGTGCTGTCCAGATCCTCACCACAGTTCACTTACTATTGAAGTTATGTCAGATTTGAGCGCTTGCACCAAACGCTTGAAACGTTCAGAATTGTGGGGTCACAAATTGCGTCACACCATTGTGGAAATATAAAAAATTCATCGCTGCAACAATTGCGTGCTGCAAGTGTGACGTGAAAATTCTGAACATTTCCGGGGCTTGTTTGTGCAAACACTCTAATCTGGCACAACTACTGTCAATGAACTTTGATCAACACTGGCACGTGCGGCCAGAAGTCTGCCTCATGTGCCCACAAACGCTCAAACCGACCTGACCGGACCTTCGCCGGATGGCAAAAATCTGATAGTGCCAGGTTCGCTCAGGCCAACTTCAGGAGGCCTACGCAGGTCGCCTGAACGCCCCACACACGCTCAGTTTGGCCTGAACAGTCCTGTTATGCTCTGGCGGCCAGACAGGTCGCCTGAGCGTGTGTGAGACCCTTAAGACAAGTTTGTCAAACGGATACTGCATTACAAAAATTCAGAGAAAAAATCGAAATTACCAGCTACTACCGATAGTGGCACTGCAGACAGGCAATAAGATTAACACAAGTGTGTTTGTTAAAATATAAGAGAACATATTGTACGTATATTGCAAGGCGCGTTAATTTTTCAACTACACCAACGCTAATAATGGCTTCTCTTTCTTGTTTACAGATCGAAATTGATGATGACTGGGAAACTTGTCACGGCAACGCTGTGTTTAACCCAGACAAATTTCCTGACCCAAAAGCAATGGTGGACGAACTGCACGTACGTTAACTGCAATATCGTTGTTGAGTTTTAGCTTGTTGGTAGTTTCTAGCGCGCACAACTCTGCTAGCGTATTAATATATAGTTAATAATACTCAGGCTCAGTGATGTTCTCTCACAGGGCCAGGTTTCAGCATATATAGGTTATCTTGGCATTCGCTTGGCCTTTGGACATCCTGCGTCCGTACCCGGTTTACTTCCTTCCAGTTTCTTACCCCAACGGCTAATACTCCGTTCTATACCTCTTCTCTCCCAACTTGCTGTTCCCATGCGTGTTGATCCTGTGTGGGAACACCCTCGTGCGCGGGGTCCACGTTTCTCTTGGCTTACTCTGACTCTTCCCTTGCTCCTCTCTTTAGACAGTTAAGTGGTACTGGTAACTGAAGCTTAAACTAACCTGTATGATAATAAAAAAATAATAATAATACTAAAGAGTTAATCAGGCTGACGAGGGGTTCATGTTTTTGCTTTTTTAAATAGCATGTTGACTGGCTTTCCAAGGATAGGTACCTAATACGAGTAGTACTTCTATGACGCTCTGTTGTTTTTTTTACAGGGTTTATGCAATTGTATTCCCACGGGGTGGGGGGGGGAGGAAGTAGCTTTTGTAGCGATGTAACCCAATTAACTTCGTTCAGATAGTCTTAAGTTAAATAACCTACCTTTTGGGACCACTTTACCTATAGTTAAACCATTTACACCCACTGTACCCATGTGAGTGCACTTTTAATAGAGCAATTCCAACCTGAAGGGGAAGTCTGCTTGGGCCCAGATGAACTAGTTTCATTAAAGATTCATGTCGCACGATTGGACGTAGTTTCTTTCATTCATTGAAACATTGCTGAAATGACAGAAGGAACTAACCGTACACTTCTGTACCAGGCCCTTGGATTTCGAGTGACGCTGTGGATCCATCTATTCATCAACGACGACTGCGATTCCTTTGGCATGGCGGATGAAAATAAATACTTCGTTAAGGTGTGTACGGTTACATAAAATAGACGGACGACTTTCATTGTAGCCAAGTCGAAACTATGAGTGACGTCACAGCCAGGTTTTCTACAACGAATAGATCGACTGCTCTGATTGGCTCTGACGTTATTCACGGCTTTGATTTTGTCACGTAAGATTGCTCTATATTTACAGTACCTACAAACCCTGCATTAAATGTCTATATAGGTAATAGTAGACAAAATTTTGTTTGACTCACTGACTACATATCTATATCTAACCTACAGTATTCTGTACCTGCATGTTTTTAAACTCTTCCCTGCATGACTTGATACGGTTTCCCAGGAGGAGTAACACCTCATACAAATGAACACAGACTGACATTTCTTCAGCATTTTTCAGGAAAATTTGGGATGACGTCACAGTTGACTGTTGACTTTAATCGTATGTTCATAGCCACGATACCAATGCTGTAAGGATATCTCCAGTCCCACCGAGGGACAACGATGACGTCAGACTCTTGGGAAATGTATACTGGAGCGCTTCTCCGCTTATTCAAGCCTGGGAGTGTAATTTTCGTACTTTCTGGTTTGTAATGTCAGCAAGTTGGGGAAGGACAACATGAGCTCATGTTGTTGGCTCTTCAACTGCCTTAGCTGCACATACTATCCACGCGTACTGAATTTAGATTTTAATGCTTTCGGAGTCGATGTCCACCCACACCTTTTATCCCATTTACCAACCACCTGGAGTTTCTTTAGCCACTTTGGCGTTAATTTTTTTCCTATCAGGTTTCGCCAAAGACATTTCATAGGAGGGAAAATGGTCATTGTACACCGGGCAAGCCTGCTGACTCTGGAGGGGCGTTTCACAACGAAAATAAATTCTACAATTGCTATAAAAAATGCATTAAAGGCAGTCTTGCTATGATTATTGAGAGAAGACTCAGAAGAGAGTTAATGAAGTTGCATTCCGCTTCTTTTGGTGTTCTGCCCACCCACAATGCTAAAGTCTCCACTGCCACTCATCCATTCCTTATTCGAACAACTTGGTTGGGTCAATTCCCAAATGCACACACCCGCACTGCAATAGAGTGTACTTTTTCCACTTTAATACTCTGAAAGGTTTCAAAAACTCTAATACAGGATTGCAATGCTATGGTGCTGTCAAGCAGGCTTCAGCCTTGCCGGAAATTTTAACTTCGTGACCGAGGCTTTTCCTTCCTCCCGTTACACTACCCTGGGTTCTGCAAGCCAGCTTGTGATACAAAAGTGGCTGATGAGATACGTGCCATTGAATTGCACCGGATCGTAGAACTGTCTGTCAGCCAATCATTCAGCCAGGGAACTGCCAAATTTGGGGTATTTGAGAGTTGGGGCAGAAGCTTGCACGAAAGGGGGCTAAAACTTGCTCCACTTAAATTTACTCCAAAATGTCACAAAGGCCTCTAACGATAGATATTAGATGTACGTCAACCTTGTGCATCTGTCTTCCCTTATCTGTGGTAACACTGCTATATATGTATCTTATTGTGGCGCGGCTCCCCCATAGTATAAGTTTAGTGACCTTAGCTACCTTATCTCTGTGACCCTTTCTATGAGCCTGAGAGGTACGCATCATGGGCGTATGATAAAGCATGCCTGTAGAATAGCTGTAAACGTTCACACTCCACAGGACGCAGATGGGGTGACCCAACTCACCAGCTGGTGGCAAGGCGACTCAGCTGGCATCATAGACTTCACAAACACTGAGGCTGTAGCCTGGTGGACGTCCCGCCTCACGGCCCTTAAGGACTCCACTGGACTTGATGGCTTCAAATTCGATGCTGGTGAGACCAACTGGCTGCCTGACATCTACACGCTCAACGCTCCGGAGCAGCTGTGGCCCAACATCTTTACTACTAAGTACGTGGGTCAGCTTATGGGTGCGAAGGCTAATGACATGTTACCTGTGCAGATAATGCGAACGAAATGTGATAACTGCTCGATAATGACGAGTTTGGCTTCATGTCCCGTGATGCTGATATGTTGTGCTGTACTGAGTCGCTGGTGTGGGGTAAGAGGCACGACACGGAGCTTAACCTGGCAGGTTTTGCATCCCCTCATCACGGATCGCTGGGAACTGAGCTTGAATTTCAGGAAATGGCCATCTATGACAGGAATGGCTTTTGCGTTCACCCGCAGTCAGCATACGAATATGTGTGTTATGATACAATGGTTGTGAGGATTTGTTGCCCTCAGAACTATTATCATTTGTTCTCGTTGTATCGGAGCCCTACAACTGATGATTCTACGCATAATGTTTTTCCTGACAGCGATGGATTCCATCCACAGTGGCGATCCTAAGTCTACGTTTCTTTTGGACGAAAATACTAATGCAGATCACAGAGACTGGTTGGAATTTGTTTCACCGACTAATGGCTATGGCGAGGCTGCGTTGGACTTCTGCTCCTTATCTAGTTATACATTGCTAGCCATTATTTCGACCTGGTCATGACCGATTTACCCGATTTGGTGACTGTGTCAGTTAGCTCCCCTGTTAGCTCACCAGACCACTCACATCTGGTTTTGTCCTTCGAGCTTAACCAGGTTGTTCTAGAGGCAGATACTAGGAGAGTGGTGTTCATTAGGAGCAGCGCTAATTGGGAAGATATTGCTAGGAGAGTAAGGTAATATTCTTGGCGCCAAATCTTCTGCAGTCGTGACCCTGTCTCTGATCTTAACGGCTTGACTGTTCTGTTTTACGGAGGTTTATCCCGAAGAGCACTATTCTTTTGAGGTCGGAACAAACCGTGATTTGACAGTCAGTAACGGTTAGCTTTCGAGGCTAAGAAAACAGCTTTTCGTGTTGGGCAGCGATCGCATGACCTCATGTTGTGGCAGACCTATGTGGAGCGTAGAGCTAAACTAAGATTTTGTGTAGAGGGCCCAGTATCGTCAGACTCAGCGTTCCCGGGATTCTCTGCTGAGTATCGACCATCCACATTGTCGGTGGGATAAGCTGGAGGGTTCAGGTCTCGATTCTGAACCTTCGTTATCGCTCCTTGTAGGTCCTGGTGGTGTTATCACTGCTGCATGATCCCTTGGCTAAGGCGGAGCGGAGCTCTCTGCGTCTCACTTGACAGGAAGCAGAGCAGATATGTGTTGTCATTGTCTCATGGATGTTGCCCTGAACATCATTTAACCTCTATGGCACTTCAGATCTAGCACTATTAGAGTGCTTCTTGAGAACCTTGATTCATATTCTGCAGTAGACTTGGTTGGCATGTTTCCTCCATTTCATAAACAGCTTGCTAGCGTTCTCACCCCTAAGCCTGAAGTGATAGTCCGGCGCCCGATACAGTTAGGAAATTTTCACCTTTGTTGGCGTACTGGGAATATTACACCCATTCCTAAAGGTCCAGTGTCGTAATGTCGCCACTTATCGACCTATTACGTAATAGCTGACGCCTATTTTGTCAAAGATCTTCGAGAAATTGGTGGCTTTTAAGCTGAGCTGTTTTGCTGAGATTACAGGACTGCTGCCTGCTGGTTAGTTTCTGTGTAGAACTGGTTTGAGTTGTTTGAGCGCATTGTTGTCGGTGTCACATCATTTACAGTAGCGTTGGATAGCCGTTCTGGAGCACGCACTGTGCAGCTGGACTTGAGTGCAGCGTTTGACAAGGTCAATCTCAGTGGTCTTCTGAAGAAGTTGGTTTTAAGTTTCTGTCAAGAATTTGTGATATTGTTTTTAATCGAACGCATAGTATCTATTGGCAGTTTTTGGGAGCCTCGCTCGCGGTGGTGTCTGGCGTCCTTCAAAGTAGCGTAGTTGGCCCGCTCCTGATTGTTCTGTACACTACTGACGTGCTTTCTCGTCTTAAGAACACGATCATAGACTCTGCTGACGATTCAACTTTGATGGCAGCGAACAATGAATAAATGCATTAGGATGTCATGAATAAACGGTCCCGTTGTAGTATGTGGTATACCTTGATGTCGCGTATAAAATGCATGCCTATTAGTCGGATTAGGCTTAACTGAAACTGAATGACGTATGGGGTCCTCATGAACGCGTAACACCCCATAGCGTAGACTGGGTGAAGCTCACTCTACTAAATAAAAATGGTGGCGTTATTGTAATCCGTTCCAGTTACATAGTTGTGGTATCAACTTCTAGGAGCAACTTATTATTATTATTCGCTCCAGTTACTTGGATGTGGTGTGAAGTTCCCGGTAAAATTTATTACAATTCATTCCAGTTATGTGGAAGTATTTTTAACTTCCAATTGCAATTTATCAATATTTGTTCCAGTTACGTGGATGTGGTATCAACTTTCGGAGGTATCTCGGAAGTAAGATCTGGAAGACGCAACCAGGATCGTGCTATATTTTTCCGGATGTTAGACAAGGACTCCAACTTCGAAAACAGCAACGGACTCAAAACGCTCATTCCGACTCTCCTCCACTTTGGTGCGTTTCAAATTTTGCAATTCATTTTTCACTCCTTTTGTGAGATTGGAATGATGTCCTTGTTTGTAGTGTGTATTGTACGATAGAATCCTCCTTCCGCCTCTTAAGTATTGCATGAGTTGAAGTTTACTGCTGAGCAGCTTTGTATCAGGCTGGTTCCATTTTCGATTTCGAATATTAAAGAAATTAATCGCGTCAAAATAGTCTTTCCTGAAATGTACAACACACATCAGAGAATCAGATAACAACCACCACAATGCGAGTCTAATGGGAACTGAAGGCGGAACAGATTTCGACTTCGACGTGACAGTCGATGTCACCTTTCATCTCCGAAATTTCAGTAAGACGAGTATTGCCATACGAGATTAAAGATTGGTAATATAAAAGACCTCAGTCCATTGCGAGTTCAAATTCCCAACATTTGACGTACCGCTTACCTGCTACTTTGGCTACAACATTGCAATAAATGAAAAGACGGCACACTCTGTCTAGCCTAAATTATGGTAGAATTTCATGCAAAAGTGAAAAATGTACTTTGGTATTTTTCGGCGTATTTGGGTTATTTTGTTCTTCTATCTACTAGAGAATACGCCGTAATATCGTGGTAGGCACAGCTATTTTTATTGTACCAGGTCTGTTCATACCGTATTATATCTTCTAATGGGAATGATTTGAAAATCACAAAAAATTTATATTTATGCAAGTATATACGGTCATGCAGAAGCCGCTTTTTACGGGATAGTTGGCTACCCTTACGTAAGAAAAATTACAGGCATACTGGGCTACCCGTACGTACTCCCAGACATGATCGGAGGCAACGCGTACGGTCAGCTGCCTAGCGAGGAGTTGTTCATCCGCTGGACCCAAGCAAATTCCTTCATGCCTGCTCTCCAGTTCTCCCTACTGCCTTGGAATTTCGGTAACCTGGTAAATACATTTCAGTAATATTGGACAATATATCAACAGATATACTCTTATCGAATGTCAGTGTCACAGCTAGACCCGACAGTCTGAACACGTCGCCATCTCCTAGCCCGCGACCCAACAAGTTCCACCTCAGTGAACTGAATACGGCATACAAAATACAGTAGGTGGTGGGGATGGCCTTGGTCCAGTACTCCCAGGCAACATGTGACAGTGGTTCTGAGCAGAAAACATGTGCCGGGAAGAGGAAGATTTGCCCCAAGCCCACAGTACTCTGAAAGAGGTCCGGACGGACTGACGTACATAGAGACATGGAGAAAATCATTCATCCTCGCAGATAATTTACTGTTTGTAATCAAACAATATTAATAGAGAAGAGGTAATTAAAGCATTTGAACAGTTTCTCCCTCTAATAGAGGACAAATACTCGACAGATGCAACGGGTTAGTTAGGATACATATAGTGTAATATTTATTACTGTAATATAGTTTCAGGTGGAGCTCTAAAAGCTTTTCTCACATGAGGTAAAGTTATTCAGCCAACATAACCTTTATTGCTCTAACTTACAGAAAATCTCATTTGCAGGCCGTTGAGGTCTCCTTGAACATATCTCGTCTCCACGTGGAGTACACACCCCAGCTTCTGCAGGTAGGGGTAATTAATCCATTTGTGACCTCTATTTTAGGGAAATCTGTGACGGCGCCCGGGAATTAGCATTAGGCAGTTGAGGGAATGGGGAAGGGGGCTGGAGTAAAATATGGAGAGGCTTCGTAATACATGTATAACATGTACGTGCGTTGCTTGGTAGCGATTGTGGGGGCAAGGGAGGTTTTGCACATCATTGGCTGGGCTCAAGGCCCAATACCTCCCCTTGGCTCCCCCACTGACGGTAATTGACCCTAATCCAGATTTATAGGTTTATATGTAATTTCACTAACGGAAAATTCAAAGGGTTTCACAATAAATGCAAAACAAAAGCACTGCGAGCATAATATGCTTTCCAGGCTGATTTAATAATTCAATTATGCCATCCCGGGTTCTAATAAACAATTGAATGGTGCCTATTCGACCTTAGTGCGTAATGACCCGCTCTACCTTAATTAAATATGGCGCCGAGTTAGATACTCTCTAGGACTCTCACGCCGCTGGCGTTGAATTAACACTGCATGACGCACTCGAGCCAACATCGAGCGGCGGGGGATTCTCGAGTTAGCTTTCGGCACATCAATAACATTCTAGAATTAATGTGGAAAGAAATCCTCGTCAGCTACATTCGTTGTATGCAAATTAATGAAGGATTCTCGTAATCATTCCAGGCTGCCCTGGAGTCCACTTCATCCGTGACCCCCATCAACAGGCCGACCTGGTGGCTCTGCCCCACTGATGAGGACTGCCTCACTGCTGACCAGCGTAAGTCCAAGTCCTAAGACGGGGTTCCCATCAGGAGACGTAGAATGGGCCATAGGGTTAGGTTCGCCCATCTTATGTTATGGGGTGCAGCGCCACAGGCCACCCAGTAGGTTTCCCTAGCTAGGCCTTTGAGACGTCTGTCTTTCATGCCCACTTTACTTCCTCCCGATTTCTTGCTCTTACTGATTTTACTTTCCTCTGTTCTTCCTCTACTTTCCCGATTTCTCTTCCCATGTTCATTGATCCTGTGTGGAAACGTCTTCGTCCCAGTGTTTCACTTTCTTTATCAACATACTGTACGACCCTTGTTTTCCTTCAGTTAGGTCGTCACTGTAGTCTAAACGGAGGCTTAAACTATACAATATAAATATAACCATACACAAACTTTATAATTATTTTTCCATACTCGTTACCGTGTACTGATTGAAAACAATACGGGTGTGCGGCCCTGTTTCAAGTCTTGTACGAGAGGCCCTAAGTGGAGCACGGCCGCCAGTCATCATGTCCTGGAAGCTACTTGATCCGTGACTGCGGAGGCTCCCAGACACTGTGTCTCATGTGACCCGCTGCTTACGTGGGAAAATATCCGCAGATGGAACTAGTGATCCAAATTTTTCCTTGCAGAGTACCTCCTGGGTGACGATATCCTGGTGGCTCCCGTCACAGACGAAGGGTCGACCCAGAAGTCGGTTGTGTTGCCACCAGGTGACTGGGTCGCCAGCACCGACGGTGCCACCTACAGCGGACCTGCCACCGTCCTCTTCGAGGACGTGGCACTGGAGCAGTTACTCTACTTCACTAGGGCAGTGTGAAGCCCTTAAAACAGATTTCCAAATGTGGTAATGATGGACATCTTGAAGCATTTCCTTGTAGTGCTGGTATCTCGTTATTAGCAGTATACAGCAGCGTAAATTTTCCTATAATTATCAAATGATAACCATGGATGTTTAGACTTAGTTCCTTGTGTTACATATTGCTGGTTTTAGTAAGAGCGTATATTTTGGACAAACGTACGTCATGAGTCTTAGTAACTGAGCACACTCTACTGAAAAGAGCGAATTTCGACATCTCCGCGTCCGAATTCGTTGATGTGTCCATTTGAACAGAGTCCACTTGCGAAGAATTTTTGCGTGACAATTCTTCGCAAGTGTAAAGAAATAGCCGAAACGTAACAAGCAGCGTTTGGTGATCAAATTGAACTGCCGGCTTATATTTTTGCACATTTTTTGGTAAACTCGAAACTGTGATTATAAGGGTTCATCAAAAACGTTGATTATGAGGGTTCATCAGAAACTGTGATTATGAGGGTTCATCAGAAACTGTGATTATGAGGGTTCATCAGAAACGGTGATTATGAGGGTTCATCAGAAATTGTGATTATGAGGGTTCATCAGAAACTGTGATTATGAGGGTTCATCAGAATGTTCGGACGATTAGCTGAGAAACTTGTTCTTTTGATTAGAGTGTGTATAGGCTTCTTCTAGAAACCGACGTATTAGGTGGTCCTTGTACGGAATTACCCTCTCTCTTAGGGTCAATGTATGGCGGATATGCCTACTGTTACCTGAATTAATAGACAGGCGGTCAGTGTCGCGCAAAGAATGGGTTAATTCGAGGCGGTCGAGATAGACACTCCTTCTCAATGGTCTCGGTTAATAATTATATATAATTAGGGAAGCAGTAGAGCGCAATCATGAAAGGTATCATCGAATGGCCGGTGAAATTGGGTCTTCGATGCATGACTTATCCGGAACTTTAGGCGGGTGCTTTGGTTTCGGCCCAATGATTAAAGTTTTCCGTGTTAATTGTTAATCGATTACTCTTGAGACTTCAGAAAACTCGATCTTCCACCTAAAAATGGAGAATCTTTCAGTCTCTCTTGTACTTCGCTTGGTTCTAACACCTGCAGCAGGATTTATAATGGCAAAACTAACACTCCTGTCTCGAGTTCCGTCGAAACTGAGCTTCGTGGTCTTAGGGTAACTCACCTTTGACAAGCTAATTGATCAGAATTTTACTGTCTTCTAGCATTTTATCTTCATTTTGTTTATTATTATTATTATTGTTTTTTTTTCAAGTAGACCTTTCTTTCACTTTTTTCCTATTGCTTTGGACATTACTCCTCCTTGCAAGAGTTGTTTTTTAATGATTTCATTCACGTACGGTATACGTTTTTAGCTGAAAAATTATAAAAAAATGAATAGGTTTCAAATAAAATAATTCACATCTAATTAAAATGGATAAAAATCAATTTAATTCATTTTAAGTTAAACTTAGCTTCTTTTAATTCAAAATTGAATTGTCTTAATTTGAAGCGAAAAAAGGTATAGTTCATCATTACTCACAGTGATTCTTGTCCGAATTGTGCAAGTCATGCCCAGCCTCAGCAGATAATAAATATGCCACTAACGTAAACGCTTGTTTTCATTTGCTTTATACCTTCCGTGTGTGCTGCTGTTGGTTATACCCAGGTAGCAAACTTTGTTGTATTAATATTAGAATAATGTTATAATGACATTATTAATATTATTATAATATTATTCTAATATTAATATAACAAAGTTTGCTACCTGGGTAGTACACAACAGGGATGAGAGTACGAGAATTTGCGAGTAAACAGCTGACGAAATTAAGTTTCGTTCCAAAGGGGCCTTTTATTTGGATGTTCTTATCATAACAATTCTGCTTGGGTTATTTTCGTACCGAGTTTGTCTGTCTGCCTATTTGTCTGTCTTTTTATAGTCTATCCGTATGTTTATATGTCCATCCGTCTGTTTATATGTCCATCCGTATGTTTATATGTCCATCCGTCTGTTTATTTGTCCATCCGTCTGTTTATTTGTCCATCCGTCTGTTTATTTGTCTGTCTCTTTCTTTATCTGTCTATATATTTATTTGTCTGTCTGTTTATTTGCCTATCTCTTTGTCTGTTTATTTATCTATTTGCCTATCTGTTCATTTGTCTGTCTGCGTGTATGTCTGTTTATATGTCTGTTTATTTTCTGTATTTTTGTTTATTTATCTGTGTATCTGTTTAGGTGTTTGAGTCTCTATTTATTTGTCTCTGTGTCTATTTGTTGCGTTGTTGTTCTGTCTGTGAGATTATCTTTCACAACGATAACTCAAAAATGTATGGACGGATCCTTACGAAATTTGCAGAGATTGTTAGGTAGCTATATTAGCAGGAGTAGTAAGTTGATTAATTTTTGGTAAGATCCATTCAACCGTCTGTTTCTCTGCGTCTATTTTTTTAATAGCATAGCTCAAAAATCTTAGGACGGATCTTCGTGAAATTTTCAGGAATGTTGGGGTTGTGCTCATGGAGCGAATGACTAAATTTCTGTGTTGATCTGTGTGTCCATTTGTTTGTCTCGGTTTGTTTCTCTGTATATTGGTAACATAACACGAAAAGTTAGGACCGAACCTGCGTGAAATGCATTGGAATTGTTTTTACATGTTAATAGACGCCACCAGGAAGCAAAGAATGCAAGGGGAGGACTCAATAGGACTAAAATAAAACTTAGCTGTGACCGCACGTAGCAAATTAACATCACATCGACGAGTCGAAGTATTTGAGTGTGGGACCTCAGGCCTTCATAGGTTGTTTTCTAAAACATATCATCATAATTTTTCGATTTATTTCCTTCCATCTCCCGCTTATGACTGGCCAGCTACTTGAGCTGCAAAATACCGTAAAATGTTGTCGCTAAGTGCAGAAAGTTCGAGCAGTGGCTTACTGTTACTGTGGTTTCTCTCGCGTACAGAATTGGCTATAATGGTGCTTATATTTGTTGGTAAAGAATAAATTTGTTCTGTGAAGAGCACTGTGAACTGAATATGATGTGTAAATAAAATTTCAATCAAGAAAAAGAAGTTAAATCAGGTCGCCGAAAGGGACCAAATTCGGCGCTAGTGCTGTGAAAGTTTCCACCAGCATGCACTGCAATTTTCTGTATATAATTGCTAAAGTAGTATATAATATCTTAATTTATTTATACGCTAGAGATGAATTTCGCATTTTAAGACGATTTCTCTAATTGAATTAGTTAAAATGCTCATAGGCTACTCAGCCATAAATTCGTCGATGATGACGTCACTTTTTGGTGCTAATTTCTCGTGAGTCCTCCCGTTACGCTCTTTGCTTCCTGGACGCCACTGACCAAATTTCAGTGATGATCGGTTCGTCCGCGTTTGTTTTCTTACTAATGTTTGACAGAACAAAACTCAAAAAGTTGCAGTCGGATCTCCAAGAAAATTACAGAAACTGTTAATACTGTCACGAGGTACCAGTGTCTAAACTTTGGTGACGTTAAAAAGAATAAATTAGTTTCACGGCCAATTTGAATTTAATGTTAACGTTGTCTTGCTTGGCGGAAATATGCACTCTCAAGAGGGCTCTAGTTATTTTCATTTTTATATTGAATAGTTTCAAACTTCATTTCCACTACAGCGGCGATCTATTCTAGAAAAGACTAGGTATATACATTTAGCAAGTCGATAGGAACGTGCAATTCGTGCACGAGGAAGTTCCCACACATTTATTATCCAGTGCGTTATTTCGCGCATCGTGGCACCGACAAAAATGAATAATAATTTTACGCGAGGGAGAGTATCATATTCGAGTAAATGAAATTAATGTCTGTCGGAAAGAATAAAATTCGTGAGAACGAAGTTTCCCATACATCAAGAGGCCACTGGAAATTTTTACACTCATTGAGGTGCTGTTCATCGCAGCCTTCAGCAGTATATACGGGAAACTTAAAACCAATGGCACGCCAGTTCATTGCTCAAAATACTCACTGTAGGTGGTAACATAATACTAACATTACTATGCGCTAAAACTGGGATATTGTACCACATGTGGACTAAGAGTTTAATCAGTTAGAGAACCGAGTATATAGGGTTCAGGTTAATTCAGCCAACAGCATCCTCACAAGACCCCTCAGGGGCACAATCTGGCGGGCCCTTTCCCTGCCACAATATGTTTGGGCATCACGCACCCAAGGGCCCCGAGNGGGATATTGTACCACATGTGGACTAAGAGTTTAATCAGTTAGAGAACCGAGTATATAGGGTTCAGGTTAATTCAGCCAACAGCATCCTCACAAGCCCCCTCAGGGGCACAATCTGGCGGGCCCTTTCCCTGCCACAATATGTTTGGGCATCACGCACCCAAGGGCCCCGAGTGCCTTTTCCGCAGGGGATGTAGCATCTGGCCTCAGTTCCTGCTGAGGTTAGTTTTCTAGAGTTAGGTAGGTTCTCTATATTTCCTTGCAGTCCCGCGAGGTGGACCGCCGATCGAGGTGACAGACTTTTTTCTGCGGGGCTCTTCTTCGGTCTTCTTCTCTTTTCGTCCTTCATCTCTTGCCACCTGAGCGCAACGTTGTGGTTCCGGCTGTAAGCCGAGTAAATCATCTTAGATCGCTTAGTTTCAGAAACAACGGGACAATGGATGCTGCCACTACTAGAAGCACAAGTTAGTTGAGGCAGCGCCCAATTTCAAAGTATAAATAGCTTCAGGATCGTATATAGGTTTTCTGTAGTTTTTTCTTTTCCTGGACACCAGCATGTATATCATAGACATGGAGGTTTAATGGGAGGAGGGAACACAGCCGTCTTTCTTCGAGCAATCCAGCTTTTTGTCTTTTCCGGCATGGCTGATTTTCTGGCGGCCGGCTTTCTACAGAAATCTATTCTATAATCACTATAAAGAGGGCGTTAAGTGCAGTCTTTCAATTATCATTGCAGAAAGCTAATAAAGTATATATTTTGCTCGAACGGCTCGTCAGTTTTTATTAGATCCGCTGCTGTCTCGGTCCTACAACGATGTTGCAGCCTTCCAGCCATTCCTCGTACATTACGGCACAGAGAACTTTGTGTTCGTTGATCCCGCCTGCACACGCGCATACTGCAATAAGTATTTTATGCTGTGCAATGCCCAGAAACGTTAAAAAACTCCGATATAGGACCTAGTATTGCAAGACATTTGTGCAGCCACCGTCAGCCAGTCTTCAACCGAGCTGGAAAACTGTAACCGGAAAAAAGCCCCGGGTTGAAAAAAGCCCCGGTAGGAAAAAAAGCCCCGGTGAAAAAAAAGCCACCCGAAAAAAAGCCCCGGTAGGAAAAATTCCCCGCTTTCTCCTGAAGCTATATTGGAGGGCTCTATTCATTTGCATATAGCATATTTAAGTAAACTAAACTATATTGTGCTCACTTAAATTTGACTCATTATTTATATGTGCAAGAACCTTGCAAGAACCCCTGAAATAGCTAGGCAATGCGGGATTATGTTAGATTTAGCTAGGTGAGCTTAGGTAAGGAGAAATTGTGCTAGGTAAGGTTAGGTTAGGTGAGATCAAGTAAGGTAAAATCAGGTTAACTGAGATCAGGTTAAGTGAAATCAGCTTAGGTTATGTGAGGTTAGTTTGTGTTAATGAGGACTGCGAGGATGGGTTAGCCTCTACTTATATATAAGAGCCCAATTTTAACATTTTGAACTTGTTCCTAGTCCAAAAATCGGGTATCTATCTTGGGATATCCCTATCCAAGAAGCTAAGGGCGTAACGGGAGAACTCACGGGAAAATAGCATCAAAAAGTGACATTATGAGTATTCTAGTAAATTTCGCCTGAAAAATCGTCACCAAGTGTGAATTTCATCCCTTGAGCAAGTAAATAAATGAAGAGAATAGATACTAATGGAACAAGAAATAATTATCAATAAAACATGCAGTGATGGCTAGCGGAAAGTTTCACAGCACTAGAGACAAAATCTAGTCCGGTATGGACCCCTGATTCATCTTCTTTGAAGTGAAGTCTCATTTACACCTCGTATTTAGTTTCAGTGCTCTTCACAAAACATACTTAAACATATCGCCATATTTGTTGGACTTAATTCATTCAATTTCCCGTTCCTGACTGGCCAGCTACTTGAGCTGCACCCATGCACAAAACAGAAAGATGATAGTCTCAAGTACAGAAAAGGCGTCTTTTTGTGGCCACGCTCGTAATCAGAATCACCGTGATCATGATCATCGTGATCATTGAAAAACACTAGAACGGTCAACGATTTTGTAAAGAAACCAGAGCCGCCATGTCAATTTTTGTATAATATATTTATATCGTATTTTTATTGAATATGGCTGGGAACAGATTTCTTATAAGTTTTTATTTATTTTGAAGTTAATGCATAACTGAACTAGCAGTATTTAAAGCATTTTGAACATACACGGGCATAAAAGTAAGGAAACTACAATTCCTGAAGTCAATATTACA
>LQNS02278165.1:4184533-4204696 GCA_001587735.2 Parhyale hawaiensis
ATATCCACAAATATAAGAAAACATCACGACTTTGCATTTCAAAATTTGAATTTTTACTTGTCCAACGGCTGGAATCACTCTTTGATCACGCATGATTAGCCTGCGGAGGAAATCATGCTTCGATCAATTCTCACCACTGATGGTTGATTGCTATCAGAATCACGTCAAAATGCGGTCACAAAAACGCGCGAATCTTGAGCGATCATGGGGAATCATCCTCGGGGTGGTCACAAAAAGACGCCTAAAGTATGAGCAATAAATATCATATGGTTTCACTCGCGTCAAGAATATAACACTGAATACATATTTGGTTAGGATTACGAATCCAAACTATGAAGGCCTGAGCTCCGACCTGTCAAAGATGCAGTTCAACTCGTCGGTGTGACGTTATTTGGCTACATATACAGTGCGGTCACTGCTAAATTTATTTTAGTCCCATTGAGTCCTTCCGTTACACTCTCTGCTTGCTGGGCCTTTTAGGTAAACATTACTTAGGTAATTACACAAGGATTCAAACCATTATGAAATGTTAGGTGGGCCAGTCCTGCTTGTCTCATACTTATCGCTGTTACAAAAGTAAATCAAGGTATAGTTAGCCGAGGTTAAGTAAGTTTAGGTCGGGCTAGGTGAAAAAGTAACGAACTCGTAAGTTAGGTTAGAAGAAGCTAGATAATGTATGTTATTTAATTAGAATAGGATAGGTTTAGTTAGATATGGTTAGATTAGGTTGCGTTCATTTAGGAAAAGCTAGACTAGATTAGGGGCTGGTTTTGTTAGGTGAATGCAGTGCAGTATAATTTAACTTACTTTAGTATAAATTGCTTCAAAATATTAAAGTATGGGCAATAAATGTACATTAGGAGATAGGCGGGGGTTTTCTCCTACCGGGGCTTTTTTCCTCCCGGAGCTTTTTTCCTATTCCCCTGGAAAACTTAACTTCGTTGCCGAGGCTTTTCACTCGGTCCTTCAATTAAACCTCCTTGATATAATATTATCTGCTAAAACCCAGCTCAGTTAAAGGCAGTGTCTTTCGAAGGCGCTGCCAAACGTTCTCAGGTGACACCAGCGTGGCGAGCAAACGTGTCTTTCGAGTTCGTCCATTGCCCCTTCAAAGATTTATCAGCGTATGATATCTTAAATGTCAAAGATTTGTCATCGTATGATATCTTATATGTAAAAGATTTATCAGCGTATGATATCTTAAATGTTATAAAGAAAATTTCTCACACTCATAAACCTTATTTACAACTTAAAATTGTGCACGTGCGTCTAATGTATATCTACAAGCTATTCCCATGCTGACCCCGGGTTCAGGGTCCGGCAACCACTGTGTGTTGCCAATGTAGCATGTTTAACGCTATATTTAGCAATATTTTAGCGATCTAGCATAATAAAATTTGATTTAGCGCATGGTTGGAAAAACTGCATCTGTACGTTATATTTAGCTGTTTCCTTTTTCTTGAGTGCCTTTGAGATAACGTTGAAAATTTCAGATATTGTGTCCTATGCTGCAAACCTGCAATATGCATGTTTCACAATCTGCTCGTTCATATCTATTTGAACCATGGATGGTGATTCGGAACAGGTTGACGCACTGCATGCACGTATGACGGACTAAGTTGGAGCGATGACGTCACAAGAGAGGATTTGATCGTAGCACACTCGAAGAATAGCAATTATCTACTATTGTTCAAATATGAATTATGAATATCATACTTAGTTTAGAAATAGCAATGATGAATGTGATACTGTTGGCCAAATTGTCGTAATATTGAATGATTATCCAGGTTGTTTTTCCGTAACAAGCACGCACCCGGTCGGACCACTTTCTTTGTAAAATGTTGACCTAAGTTGTGCCGTCGTTAACAGATTCAGTCCTCTCCTAATCGTGGAAACTACAGCATCATTGAAAAAAAAATTATAGATTTAACATTCGCCAGTTAAACATCGTTCCGTAAGACAGTGTAGATGTGGGGAACTGGTTAGGTTTTTTAAGTTAACTTAACGCGAGTCGGACACAACACTTACTGTTATACTGCTGTACCGCCAGCAGCGTATACTTTCTATACTACTATACTAGCTGATATTTATTTCTGATTTTACCGAGCAATTGTACGGCTTCTGTCTAGTATTTATAAGCTTTTGCTTTGATAGTTCTTCGTGGGAAGAGAAGCAATTTGTTTCTCTGATGCTTTTGTGTTTTCCTTATAAATCTTGTTTAAAAGTTCTTCTCTCTCGGTGTTTCACCATACGCATCATAGGAAAAAAAATTATAGATTTAACATTCGCCAGTTTCAACAACATCGTTCCGTAAGACAGTGTAGATGTGGGGAACTGGTTAGGTTTTTTAAGTTAACTTAACGCGAGTCGGACACAACACTTACTGTTATACTGCTCTACCGCCAGCAGCGTATACTTTCTATACTACTATACTAGCTGATATTTTTTTATGATTTTACCGAGCAATTGCACGGCTTCTTTCTAGTACTTATAAGCTTTTGCTTTGATAGTTCTTCATGGGAAGAGAAAAAATTTGTTTCTCTGGTGCTTTTGTGTTTTCCTTACAAATCTTGTTTAAAAGTTTTTCACTCTCGGCGTTTCAGCGGTTTGAAATTATAGAGGATTACAGGTCATTGGTAGAAGACGAAAATAAATCGAAAAAATTGAGGTATTTACTCAGATGAATCCATCTTCAGAATGCCATATTACTCTCGATAAAACTCACTTGATTTATTGCTTTTAAAAGACTGTAAACTTGACTCCAAAAGTGCTTCCGACACATGAGGGCCATTTGTGCTCTTTTACAAGCCATAAGCCTACGTTCTTTCAAAATTTGATACTTCAGGAAGCTGAAAAAGTTCCTAGATACTTTGATACGTATTTCTGTGCAACCATACAGACAGTAGGACATTCTGAAAACGCAAATGGGATATGAAGATACAATGAAAAATAGCTATTTATCAACGTACAAGCATCTGGTGACATCAGAAGAAAGAAAAGAAAGAAAAGCGTGTATTCTTCCCGTAGGAAGGTTTTCATACAATAATACTATTGCAATAGTTGTTAGTAAACTAGTGTAAACATTATCACAATGAGCCCACCAGATTAGGGGACGAATTGATAGCACTTTTCTACTTTACAACCTACATTTCGTACTACGCTCTTTAGTAGCAATAGGTTCCCACATTGGTATGTTGTGGATCAACTAACACATCATGATAATTTTAAGGCTAAAATAGGTCACATTGACATTAGGAAAACATAGAATTTTAGAGATATATGATGGAGAAGAAAAGAAAAGCCAGACAAAAAATACAGAAACGAGCACACAGCAGTAAAAGATTTTTAGGGGCGCCAGGCATAGATAAGTTGGGGAGCCATTGTTCTAAAGAAAATGATTGAAAGGAGATCGTTAAGATGATGCTAATGTTAAGCATTATAAGTTAAGTTATAATTCACGCAATCTTAGAATAAAACGGCATATTTTTTGCACCAACGGAAGCTTCTACAGAATTCTATAGCATCGAAACGAAAACTTTCATCTTTTTCTGTAGGTCGTAAGAGTGGACCCTCCGCGTGCGCTAACCTATTAGGTATCATCATCCTTAATTGGAACCTTCTACTAAACTCGTTCAGTGTAGCACTGGAGAGTGTGGTCATACTAAGAAAATGTATTGCTAGCACTTTCTCTGTTGCAGGATACGCCTTCTCCATTATAATGCAAACAGTGCGGAACCTTTTTTTAGAATTTGCCGTCTCGATCGATTGTAATGTTTGCCCTGCAGAACTTCTTGTCTAAAGAACGACAGTTTGAATACAACGTTAAAAAAGAAACTGATTAATGTAATAAGCACTAGCTCGATTTAAGTTTTCCTTAAAAAACGAAGGGCATATTTTTCTCCAAGCCTGCGTAAATTTCTCTAATGTCGCATGCCCAGGTAGTAATAACATGTTATTAGTATTCCCTGCGCATGCCTAAATAGATCAACCTAACGCGGCTTCAACAATAAATTCGAAAACCGATTTCAACACTCATGAAATGTGATCGTATCAGTAAACGTTTGTGAAGAATCTAAAGCACTTTAACATTCCGTTGAGAAGTATTTTGAAGTAGATCCACCCTTTGGAAGAGTAAACCTCAGTGCAGACGACAAGCAAAAGTTGCCGTGAGTAGCATTTCGCCAACAAATGCTCTACCAAACTCAGTAAAAAAAAGTTGCCCGAAGAGCGAATTCAGAAGGATGGGTCTAAGCCAATCTTTTTCGTAGCGTTCAAGCTATTCAAAGCAACTTGCAGTCCAGTTTTCCCTGTTAACTATTCAAAATTACGGCTTGTAGAGCCTGCGATTTTCCTAAAACTTCACTTTAAATGGTTGAGATTCCATCTGCAATGTGAAGGGTATGAAAAGAATTTGCATCTAGAATACGCCGAGTTCACACGCACTCATAAATATCAACGCGTTCTATCATCCACTTGTGTTACTGTGCCCTAGAAATAGCAGAAAAGTTACACTGTATACTGAATTTATTTCATTCAAAACTTGAACAAATATCCGTAAGGGCGTCCGCACACGTACGCAAAAGTTGCATTGCCACGCAATTCTGTATTCGATTGCGCTGCAGCGCAGAAGGCTTCGGCTTGGACATTGAAATGCCACTAAAAGAATATCTAAGGTGTGAGTCGTTTCTTGCAGCTAGTACGTTATCACAAGCAGTAATGGTCAAGCTCTGAAAATACCTATTTTAAAGTTAGCTTAAAGTTGCAATGACGCATTGTTTTAGCGTAACATTCGAACGCCATAAGTAATAGTCACAGCAACGTGGCGCAGAAGCGAAAAAAGGTTGAGTGACTGAGGAATTCTTGTGATAATTTGTCCACGCCGTAACTTGCCCAGTGATACTTGCAGACGAGACTGATGTGACGGTTAATATTTTAACAGCTTTTTGTGGTGTGTTCAAAGTTGTGGTGAAAATGACGCTACAAAATATTCGAAGGTGATGAGGGAACTCGTTGATCTGAATGACGTGTTAACTTGGTCTTACAAGTTACAACAATGCAAGGATGATGAATCGGAGCGTATCATCATCTTTGACAACAATGGCAGCCAGAAGAAACGTCCTTGTAAAGGTTCCGTTTACAAAATTGAAGATCATACAAAACGCTAAGTCGCTGAGTACTATTTAAATATAGGGAATAAAAAAAGAGGCGGCTAAACGAGCAATGAAATTTATGAAGTCCGTACTTTTCATTTGTTACGGAACTTCCGAGCTAACAATTTTGCCTTGCTTTTACGTAGTTAGCACGGTCGTGTTTTGGTGGCTGAACGTACCAGGCCTTCACAGGCCTGGGTCTGGGCTTTTGTTTTGGTTCGTGACGTCACGAAGTTGGTCCCTGCTCGTCGCGGAAAACAATCAGTGCTCGATGGTGCTGCTATAGTTACTTCTACTTTATAGATAAATCCTTGAACATAAGCAACGAGAAACCTTCAGAAAGTTGAGAAAAAAGTTTTTAAATGTTTGTTGCACTAAAGGAACAAATTTTTTCTCGTATGTGCCCTGTGTAGTTGAAAAATTGTGTTGATAACTTGACATGTAGGTATGTAGGCTAGGTACCTACCTACGCGCATGCTATCGCGTGGTGAAGATTTATTCAGTTTATTGCAACCAATTACGTAAGTATTTTCCCGATAATAGTTTGAGTTATGGACAACGGTATATCTTAAGACATTTTAAAAGGAAAAGTGCGAAGTGTTTGGCAAAGTAAAGTGTTTGGAAGAAAACTACTTCAGTTGTGCCAGCTCTAGCTTGACTACTTACCTGCCTTAGCATATAGCCTGTGCTTTCTAGCCTTGCGGCTTGTCTTAACTAAGCTTAGCTAACCTACTCATGGACTTAGACCATAATGAATACTTGATGAATTTGTGGCCCATGTTTTCCTCTCTGAACTGAGGCCAATTCATTCATTTTAAAAATTTTGGGGTAAATATTCGTTTTATCCCCCACCCGAGTTAGGGTAGAGACAACACCGATCGGCCTCTTAAGGAATTGGCGCCTTCAAATTGCTACGGAAAATTAGTTAGGCTACCAGAAGGATTGAGACGAGCCACACCTCAAAACCACACTCAATTACTGCAGATTGCAGATCGATGTGCCCAGCCACAAAAATAATAAGCGTAATGAAATTACGAGCGCTAAAAGTATTACCATCAGAATCAGCATTCTTCGGCTGGTTCAATGCACCGTACGGCATGTGCATAAATAGGATTCGTCGGCCTGCTAGTTGGACTCTGTCAGTTTTCTTGTAACACCCCAGAAGAAGCGCCAAAATTTCCCTAGAACTGATGAAAATTACCCAGTTAGGGTAAGGAGCCCGAATGAATACACGTTAGCTTATACTAATACAACTTGCTTATCGGAGATTCAATTATGTAATAAAATCTAAAGTAGATTTTTATTTTATTCCCTGTTTTCGACGGAGAGGGAAAATCGGTTTGTCGACTACATAGCAGTTCTGCCAGCGGCGATTCCCAGAGAAACATAGCGAGCAGGTCAGAAAAAAACAAGATCTACCCAAAATAAAAGCAATAAAAAACTATAAGTAGCCTAGATACGATATTTTATTCAGGCAAGCATCATATACGAAACAATAATGGAACATTAAAAAATGTATGTACTCTATGAGAGCTCGCATTTTTTCATAATTTCTTTCATAAATGGCAACCAAGTGATTGATATCCTCGGTCTTTTCGAGTCTAGCAGAGTATCGCCTGTAAACGCCACTATCATTCATGTCTTTTGTTAATTCTGGCTGAGGTTGCCATGGCATGCACGTCTCACTGTGCATAGGGGCAATGACACACGCTAGCCAAAAGCTGAGGAAACTCTCGCAAACACGCAAATTTTTTTTACGCAAAAAAGCGTCTCTATTCGCAAGCGAGAATGGTCCGTTAATCAAAAAACTTCGAGCTCCGTTCATCCAAGAGACGTTGTCATCGATACGGACTGAACACCATGATAAAAATACTTCTGACAAGCAGAATAGTGTAATATATACTGCCAAATGTCTTCATAAGTAATGCTAAGTACAATTATATGATAGAATATATTGAAAATAATAAACCATTGCGGCTCCGAAAGCGAACTGTACGCCTACCCTCCGATAGATGTTTCTTTCTGGTGGCCAGGAAGAAAAGAGTGTAAACTAAATGTAATACTACGATATAGGCAATTCTTTACTTTAGACGAGTCAGTCTATTTTCTTTATTCATGGTCAGATTGTTTTGAAACTTGCACAGTATATGTAAAAATGATTTTTAAGAACATTTTATTCGTGTAAATTTTTCGATTTTCGCAGTAGTTCTTAAGTAATGTTGACATTAAACTTCCGGTATTATTTTACTTTCACTTACACATGATTTTCATTGTGTTCAGTATGTAAATTGGGTCAATTTAAGACAATTTACATGAATAACGTTTTCGTGCAAATGCTTAGTTTTCGAGATATATGGCTTCGAAATTCCCATTGTTTTTCTATGGGAGAAAATACCGAGCGATCCCATACAAGAGAAATTAGGATTGGATTAGGTAAGTTTAGGTTAGGTAAGGTTAGGTTAGGCAAGGTTAGGTTCCTTTTAGGTCGCTAGCAAGCCTGTGATAACACCTGCTATTTTCTCCCATAGAAAAACAATGGGAACTTCAAAGTTTAATGTATCAAAAACTATTGTGAAAATGAAAAAATTTGCATGAATAAAATGTTCTTAAAATTCAATTTTACGTATACTGTGCAAGTTTCATAACAATCTGAACATAAATAAAGAAAATAGACTGGCTCGTCTAAGTAAAGAATTCCCACGATATAAATAAATAACACTGAATAAAAAAGGTGGAGAATATGCGCTGAATATGTCAACCGCTATCTACGGCAGCAGGGCCGCGGAAATTGTACGTTCGTACAAATTTTGTACGATCTGTTCCAGAGGTCACTGCGTTAGACATTGGGTACGACCAGGAAGCAAAGAGTGTAACGAGAGGACTCATGAGAAATTAACACCAAAAGGTGACGTCATCATCGACGAATCTATGGCTGAGCAGCCTAGGAGTATTTTAACTAATTTAACCAGAAAAATCGTCTTAAATTGCGAAATTCATCTCTAGCGTATAAATAAATTAAAATAATATACACTAATTTAGCAAATATTTAGAGAAAACTGTAGTGCATGCTGGTGAAAACTTTCACAACACTAGCGCCGAATTTGTTCCCTTTCAGTGACCTGATTTAACTGCTTTTTCTTCATTGAAAGCCTTATTTACACATCATATTCATTCTGCATTGCTCTTCATCGAACATATTTATTCGTTACAAACATATATAAGCGCCATTATAGCCAATTCTGTACGCGAGAGAAACCACAGTAACAGTAAGCCATTGCTCGAACTTTCTGTAGGTACTTGGCGACAACATTTTACGATATTTTGCAGCTTAAGTATCTGGTCAGTCATGAGAGGGAGATCGAATGAAATAAATCGAAAAATACGGTGATATGCTCAAGAAAACGACCTATGAAGGCCTGAGGTCCCACACTCAAATACTTCGATTCGTCGATGTGATGTAACTTTGCTACGTGCGTTCACGGCTAAGTTTTATTTTAGTCCTATTTCCTCCGGTTGTATTCTTTGCTTCCTGGTCTAATGCCCGCTGTAGACGATTGTCTTGCGTTCGGTGATTTCACTTAATCGCGTTCGAATATTTCGTACGGTCCTTGCAAACACGACTGTGTCGTCTATCAAAAGTTTCGAGAACATATTTACCGTCGTATTCTCTTGTTTAGCACGTGTCGCTAAAGCAGTTTCTTGTGTCTTTTTAAAACTTCAGCGAATGTTGTCTAAAAAAAACAGTGTTCTTTTTCTTGCTTACACAAACACAGCAACGCATTCGAACGCGTTGAAGTGAAAACACAGGACAAAAGACCATTGTCTGCAGCGGGCCTTAAATTCTTGTATATATTTGACATCAAGAGTACCTATTTATTAGTATTTAGCACACATATAGTCACCGCACTTGGAAACTTGGTGGTCAAATTCTTTAGCCGTAAAGCAGGTGAACAGCTACCCAATTGGAAATTTATAAAAAATTATTGATTAATAGGCTAGACGCTCAGAGAGTCAGTCCAACGCCGACTATATATCAACTACTATGGTTTTCACTGGTCGTGTTACACAGTTTAAGGAACTGTCGGATCACCATGGTATTTCAACACAAAGCTTGTTACATCCCTACCTAATTTATGGCCCATTTAGCATATTGCTATATGTGTTAACAGAGGAGTTTACTCATTTATATGAGGCCTATATTAAGCTGAAGCCAGAACGTTGTGCCTACACTTTCGAACGACGACCCAGTGTTGCCAGGTTGTCGAGGCGTAATATCTGTAGACCGGAGACGAAATATCTGTATTTTGGCCGATATATCTATAGATCTAAGAACTTTCATTAACGTGTCATGTCTCTCATTTGCCTATAAATTATATTACAGATCACTTCGAACTCTGTGAGTAATATGGCCTATGGCAAACTATACCCATCGATCGATTCTATAGCTTGTAAAAATATCAATCTACGGTATATTCACAATGCTGCCACATCCTACAAACACTCAGAACAGTGGCGTAACTCTGTATAGAATAGTCTATTGAGGAAGGTATCCCATTTAAAAAATAACTCATTAATCGATTTTTCTAGCGTTAAAATCTGTAAATGTACAGATTTTAATGCTGATCTACAGATGCCAAGATTTCTTTCTAAATATACAGAAGATCTACAAATATTTGGAGTGATTTGCTCTAAATGCATAAAATTTTAAAGCATTCCTTTCAGCATTTCTAGTGGGGTTCAGCTAATTTTTTATTATTAAATTATTGCGATACATGAACCTTTGTCATTGCGCTTATTCATCTTGGTGAAGTCCGTTCATTTATTTCTCGCCGAAAATTCATGGCAGGCAACTTTCTAACAAATTACCAATGAGTTCCAGGGTTGCCAATTTAGCCGATTGTATCCCTTCCCAGCTGATAGCGTGTATAGTCTAGCTGGCAGCCGAAAATTCAGCCGATTGTGGTGTGTTCCTTGCCAATTTTTAGCAGTTTTGGTGCTATCGTTGCAGTGGATCTGGGGCAATTGCACCCAATACATTCTCATAAACCTGCATATATAGAGCGATTATGCTCCAATGTCGCAATATTTTGCCAAAAATATTGATAAATGAGCTATTTTTTAAATGGGCTGGGTTCTTCAACAGACTATTCTATACACAGTTATGCCACTGTTCTTAGTGTTTGTCGGATGTGGCAGCATTGTGGATATACTGTAGATTGGTATTTTCTCAAGCTATAGAATCGATTGATGGGCATAGTTTGCCATAGGCCGTATCACTCACAGAGTTCGAAGTGGTCTGAAATATAATTAATAGGCAAATGAGAGACAAGACACGTTAATGAAAGTGCTTAGATCTATAGATATATCGGCCAAAATACAGATATTTCGGCTCCGGTCTACAGATATTACGCCTCGACAACCTGGCAACACTGGGTCGTCGTTCGACCCAGGCACAACGTTCTGGCTTCAGCTTAATATAGGCCTCATATAAATGAGTAAACTCCTCTGTTAACACATAGGTATAGCAATATGCTAAATGGGCCATAAATTAGGTAGGGATGCAACAAGCTTTGTGTTGAAATATCTTGGGGAGCCCACGATTTGTTTACGAATTATTAGCGAAAAACTGTGTAACACGGCCAGTGAAAACCATAGTAGTGGAGCCGTGCGTGAAAAAAATTTACGTAATATTCGATAGATTTGCTTAATATAGGCCGGTGCAGAATTTTCTCTTCTGTGCCTTCCTTCTACTTCTTCATCACAAGAAATTTGTGATTGTGTCGCTTCTTTATTGATTGTATTTTTTTTTCCTTACTAAAATATAAAGGAAAACGCTACGACGACCAACTCAAATTATCATAAGAGATACTTGCTTTCTCCAGTAGTACACTTCAATTAGTCTTCAGCACACTCCTGCCATTCTTCCTTCTTATGGACGACATATGAAGAAATTAACTGTATCAGTAGGCTAAGCGCTGAAATGTCACTGAATTTCATTTCTGCTGCGCACGGTATGCATAATACACAGTGAGATAGTTTCAGCAAGACAAAATTTTTGCGCCCAAGAAGTTGGAATAAAAAAATACTAGGTACATCTACTACAGGAGCAAGCCCAAGCACTGTCTGGGCGAGTCAAGGAGCTTCTATAGAGAGGAGGGAGCCAGGAGTTTCGTCCGTGAAGCTGAACAGTCTCTTATGGCTGTCAACCAGTCTCATAGCCTAGCACCAATCGCATATCAGTAAAGAGTCTCTTTTGGCTGCAACCAGTCCCGTACGTATCAGCCAGTCGCATATCAGTAACTCGGTTTGTCTACTGTTCTCCTGTGAAACTCACTGCTACTGCTCTCCCATCACTTCCTCCAATGAAATTCATGAACGCGTCTCACAGCCAGAAGAGATCTGGGCTCCCTCCTCCTCTATAGCAGCTCCTTGGAGCGAATAAATACATGGCTGTGTCACGTGATCGAAGCTGGCGTTTGGAGTCCTTCAAGTGGCTGAACTGCTCTCATGCAGTAAGACGAAGGCCGTGGTCTGCACGTGTAATTAAGGAAGATACAGACAGGCAGTTCTTCAATATTTTTGCAAGAAAATCGTGTTTGAAGATACACATCCTAGTGCTCACCCTGTTACTTTCATCATAAGCTGGTATACAGGATACAAGTTTCCTTTACATACTTCCATCCACTCGGAATTTAGTCGATGGTTCGGGGCTATAAAAATTTCAGCTCAGGACTTCTTCCTATTCAGGCTGCGTGAGGCAATGCCGCCCTCCGATTGGATATGCCACTCAGCAAGTTCAAGGGGAAAGTTTACTCGAAACGCTCCCGTAGGGTAAAAACATAGAGAGGGTGCGCTCCTCCCTATTGGAACCTCCTTGGTTCTTCTATGCTTCCCAGATTTTCTACTAAATATCTTCGGTGGATTGAAGCATTCCTGTCAAATGGAACGCTAAGTGTAGTTGTTAAGAAAAAAGTGTCATCTAGACAGCCGGTAATCAGTGGAGTACCACAAGCCACCGTGCTTGGGCCTGTTCTCTTTCTCATATTGATCAATGACATGGGGTACGAACTACGAATGTAACTATGCGGCACCTTTGTCATTTGCTGACGATACACGAATACTAGCTGCTGTTCAATCTGTGGAAGACGTGCTGTCTGTGCAGCGAGATTTGGTAAGCATCTGTCAAAGGTCGGTAAAAAATAACATGACCTCTAAGCTTCCATTTCACGGCACACAGGCGTGAGCTGATATATCTCTGTCTTCCTACTGCACTATTTCCTTTTGATTGCTCGAGGTACGGTAGGACTATATGTGAGCCTGTTGGTATACTGGGGACTGAGCTCTGCGTGCAACTTGTATTATTATTATTATTGTTACAAGCCCCTTGGCCAGGCTAGCTAAAATGAAACTGTGTATCTCAATCACACTGTACGAGGGTAATCTAGGGTAAGGTATGGTTAGGCTAGGCTAGGCTAGGTTAGGCTAGGTTAAGTAGTGCTTATTGTATAGAGCTTCTCGTGGATTCGACACGACAAGAAAGCTTACTTGAACGCACGCACCGTGATTAACGTACACAGAATGGCGAGTTTGGCGCCAGTGCTGCCCGTATCTTGATGAGCTTCAGAATGAATGAAGCGCTCTTGTTAGGGGCAGTGATCCACGGACTGCTTGACAGTCGTAGTATGTTTTTTGCTAAGCTGTATGTGACCGCACAAATTAGCATGGCGAAAATATTCCCCTACATCTGGGGCGTGTTGCAATCAGACGCCGGTGTAACCCTCACATTGTTACCCGGTGTCACCCCGTGTATAGCAGTGAATGCGACGTGCGATCTCAGCGCCCTCAAAATGTGGTAAGGAATTTGCGGAAAGCTCGTGCATAAACATTTCTGGCGGAGTCTTATTTTGACTGTATTTTAGGATAAGTTAAAAAAAAATTATGCAAAATGTTTCAAATGGTAGAGTTCAAGCAATATATAGCAGTCATACATTTTGTAATACCAATTGTAAAGTATCAAAGTCAATGTTTGCAAACAAAGGCAGTGTTACCCACCTCCTAGCCCTACAATTTTGGAGGGTTGTCGTCTGTATCACCCTTTGTCACCAAACCTGTGTCGCCTTTGAGGCCGGTGTACCACAGCCTCACAGGTGACACCGAAAGCCTGATTGCAACACGCCCCTGATTAGCATCTTCCTTTCTTGCTCTCCCTCTCTCCAACTCGTTCAATGAATGCATAAAGTTTCGTCGATTCGCACAGCAGAGTCGAGTTATGCTAAGCCCATTTGACTTGCTTGTCCGAAACTTCGGACTGTAGTTTCTATGAGTTGGTTTTTCCACTTGAAACTGTGTTGCAGATCCAAGCAGCAAATTTATTCCTCTTGAGACAGATGAAAGCTCAAATTTGTGGAGCGAAACTGAGTTTTCGAAGTTGCGAGGGTATTTGATTGACGATTAAAGCCTGACTCCCCATACAATAGGGCAGAGCTAGTGCACGTGTCGTATGTACAGGATATATTAAGCCCGGTCAGTCAAGGTTAAATTGACTTTGCCCTGCCAATCCATGACGATTGCACTACCGCCGATGAATTTACATCCTGCAAAATTTCGGATTCGTTTTCATGCGCGACTTGTTAATGGGTACCTACCGCAATTTCGCTAAAGTCTGAAATGCCAATATGATAGTGGTGTTTCCTTACAAGTCCTTAGATCGAAAGACCAATTGATGGAAGCAGAAGTACACTTGGAAAAGATGAAGTTGAATCAATAGAAGCAATTTCAACGATCGTGGGTTATCAGAGCCAAAGATGCTACAGAGTTAGCGCCCTACATACTCTTAATAAGTTTATGAGGATATCACTCGACCTATAACTGAATAAATTTTTATAAACGAAAGCTACTGTACTGCTTTTAGGACATTGCGATATCTGGGAATCTCCCCTCAGGGGCATAGGATGAGCCATAGGGATAGGTTAGGCTCACCCATCCTATGTTATGGGGCGCTTCGACCCCAAGAGTTCGTTTGAAGAGTTATTTGCAACACTTACGGTATACTCTGCAGCAGCACAATCTAACTAATCTTCTGGCAATCACTTATTACCGAATGGCTGTCTACTGCTGACAAAATTAATATTTCTTCTAAATGTGGCTGTAGCCTAGTAGTGCGGTAGAATGGCTTCTGCCGTCTGGATTTGTCCACAGTCCGTAAAAAAAATTATCTCACTAAGGATTTGTTTTATGGTTCCCCAAAATTTAAGCGCTTGACATACAATGTTAGCTAGAAAATGGCTGGATATGCGACGTGGATACATTTGTTTCTTTATGAAAACTCCTGTTGAAGCACTAAAAAAACAGATACCCACTCACTAGAACACTCACCGTGGGCTTGGGTCGGCCGTGTTTATTTAGCTCAACAATAGATCAAATCGGTCATCGTAATCAGCCGTTAAAAAAAATTATAGAATACCACTAGAAATAATACACAGACGCAATTGTTTCTTTGACAAAGTGATACTGTTGATGAAATTGTCTTAATTTTTTATTATTGTTTACGTTCTTTCAGTACCAGACACTCGCAGTTTGCGCACTGTTCGTACGTAAAATGCTTACCGCTTACCGCCAAAATCTGTGGCATTTGCTTGTGACGTGATTAGCAGTACCTGTCCTAGGTACTCTCTTAACCTAAAAAATAGTTTGATTTCAAGTTGTGGATTTATCCGTCACAAGCTTTAACAACGTCTTTCCTTAAGAGAACTAGTTTGGAATTGGTTCAGCTAATTTTTTTGCCAGTTATGAAAATTGCCCAATTGCCGAACTAACCCTATTTCCGAATAAACAGTCAATATTTGATAGGCTTAGGTAATAAACCTATCAAAGAGTGATGTTTGTTCAGAAAAAGGGTTAGTTCGGCAATTGGGTAATTCCCTAGTTTCGATACGGACGCAACCCTACGCCAACTTTCCAACTTAGAATGGCGGCGATTCTCGCCACCGCCGTCAAGGCCATGTTGCAATCAGACGCCAGGTGTTAAGCCGTGCGCAGACAAAACAATATTATGAGATGATTCAGATGATTCCTTGCATGACGGACGTCAAGTGGAACCGTAGAAGGAAAATTTATGAAGAACTTTCGGTGTTGCGATAGTGTCAATTGTATTTCTAATTTATTTTTACATTATATCCATAACACTAGGCTGGTGCTCGATATTTGGCTCATCTAAACATGTAGAAAAGAATTTAGTTGGTTTTATTTGGCTCTGAAAAGAAGCTTTCAGGGTGTAAGACTCAAGATACACAACATTCTTCTATTTCTCTTTTCAATTTTAGACTTTCCTTATCATATGTTATGGGAAGCAGCGCCCCAGGAGGACCCTCTAGGTTACCTTAGCCATTAGCTAGGCCTTCGGGACGTAGTCTTTCATGCCCACTGGGGCCTCTTCGTTTCCTTCCGTTTTCAACTGTTACTGATATTACTTTCTTCTGTTCTGTCTCTTCTTTCCCAACTTGCTGCTCCCATACGCGTTGATCCTGTGTGGGAACTCCAGTCTCCATAGTGCATCGGTTCTCCGTTTCTATCGACACGCTATACGTCCCTTATTTCTTCCTCTGTTAGATCACCTTAGTTGTAGAGACGAAAGCTTAACTATTCAATAAAACAATCTTTTTGTGTGCAACTGTTCAAAAACCACTTCCTAGTAATTATGAGCAATTCAAGTTTCCTTTTAAGTTTTCCCAATTAACCCCAGGCATCACTCATTTAAAAAAAATAAAAATCTTCCTTGTTTAGGCTGTGAATGGTTGTCTAGCATGTAAGTCCCTCAAAATTGTTTTTTTTTTTATCAACTGAAAAGAAAGCTGGCAGTACTGGTACGGGAAAACTTTGTTTTATCACAGAAAACTCTGCAGATCACTGATTTATTTGAAGCTGAAACTAGCAAAAACACTCGCTTTTTTCACATTTGATTAACAGCTGTGGCTGTGCGAAGATAATTATTCTTCTTTCTTCTTCATGGAAGACCACGCTCACCGTATTTATTGAGCAAGTAGCCTGAATGAACAGCTTAACGCGGTTTGCTATCGCTCCACGTGACGTCGCAGCTGAGATTGAGTGGGCGGGGCTTACGGCGCTACTTACGCATGGGTTAACCTGATAGTTCAGCCATCAGCGTAGGCATCAGCAGCTGTTGCACGTATGCAATGCAGGTATTAGAGTTGAAGCGTGTGGGTAGGTAGTCAAGGTGGCAGAGTAGTAGTTCACTCCTGGAAGTCACAAGTTGGAGTCGGAACTTGGCTAGAACCATGAGTCGGAATCGATGAAATTAGACTTAGTTTGTTGAAAAAAAAAAAATAGTCGGAATTGGTACCACTCGGACATTTCTAGTGTTCATGTAGTCGGAGTCTGAATCTGAGTATTATCTGACTGAGCCCAGGAGTCGGATTTTGTCCATTCAATTTTACAACCCTGATTGTAATCGCTGCCCCACGGAAATGCTGGGTGAACCCGATGATCTAATCAAAGAGTAAATCAGCTAATCGTATCAGTGTATTGTGGAAGTTAAGTCAACAGAAGTGCGTGTCTACGAAAAAAAAACAGATACTATAACGTCAGTTGCTAAGTCCCTCAGGAGGCGTAAGATGTGCCATAGGCAGAAGGGTTACCTTAGATTCGTACATCGTGTTATAAGGAGCAGCGACCCCAGGGGGCCACTGTAACGCAGGCCTTCGGAACGTTATTTCTTTGTGCCAACTTTGCTTCCTTCCGCTTTCATACTTCTGATGTTGTTACTTGCTGTTCCCATACGTGTTGCTCCTCTGTGAGAACACCCTCGCGCCTAGGTTTCACGGTTCTATTGCCATACTATATGTGTCATCTTTCTTCCTCTGTGAAATCACCGTTGTTGCAAGAAATGGAGGCTTAAACTACTCAATATAATAACAACCATCAGGTCAGTTGGCTCAGCAAGTGTCGCTGTTGTTTTGGAAAGGCCCATCTTTTCAGATTTGAAAGGAATGTCCGTTACCTCGGGGGCATAGGATAAGCAATAGGGTTATGTTAGTTTAGGTTCGCCCATCCTGTGCTATGGGGAGCAGCGCCCAAATGGGGACCAGATGTAGGGTACGTTAGCAGTTTTCTAGGCCTTTGGGACGTCTGTCTTTCGTGCCCACTCGTTTCCCTCTGATTTCATACAACTACTGATCTTACTTTCTTTTATTCTTCATCTTCTTTCCCAACTTGCTGTGCCTATGCGCTTTGATCATTTGTGGAACTTCCTCGTGCATGGGCTCCACGTTATCTTGGTATAGTTATAATAGGGCCTATATTATGTCCCTTGTTTTTCTCTCTTAGAATAGCTTAGCAGTGACTTAGAAAGGCTTAAGTTATCGTATATACAATACCTGTGAAGAGAATCACAACTTGCTACGCTTATGTATTGTGCTATTTAACCCTCTCCCCGGCCACAGAAAATGCTTTAGCTAGAACAGCGTTATGTAAGTAGCTACATGTGGTCATTTTGCCGGTAAAGGGTTTAATGGACAAAGCAAGGTATTTGGAAACGGTTCTGGGGAAACTCGTTCATTCTGCCACTGGGTGAACCCGCCTTTACCTGTGCTGCCCTGGTGCCGGTGGCCTTCTGCTCCTTAGACTTCCCCCTTCTTCGGGAAAGAGGTAACGACGATCTACTTCCAGTGACGCAGATAATCGCTGCTCACAAACATTCACTTCAAGCACTTGGGGTGGGGAATGGGGTGGGCCACAGGGTTTGGTTATTTAGGTTCGTCCATCCTATGTTATGGAAAGTAGCTCGCCCAGAGGAATCCATAGGTTATTTTAGCCATAGCTAGACCTTCGGAGCGTCAGTCTTTCGTGTTCACTTTCTTCCCTTCCATCTTCATACTCCGATTGATGATGCTTTGTTATCTTCTTCTTCAGCCCGATTTACTGCTTTCATGCCTCATCCCGTGTAGAAACACCCCCATGTATAGGTTCCACGTTTGCATCGACATAGTACTTGTTCCGTCCTCTTCTTGTCACAAAACCCCGTCGTTACATCTAAGGAGGCTTATACAACGTGTCCACACAAAAATACCCGAGCGAACAACGAGTGAATGAACTCCTTAGTAAGTAAGTAAATAAATAAATAAATAGGTATACGGTAACGGCACTTGGGGCTAGTTCAGTTTGTCAGCGACGTTAAGAATTCGAGGCTCGCGGTTTCCAGAACTTCGGACTGAAACATCGACTGTATCCCTTTTCTATAGTGTTGCAAGTGTTGCTAGTAACCTGAGTACTTTCAGTGAGCTGCAAACTCCGTTTTACGGAGCAACATTTTGGAAATCTCAAACACAACCGATTAAAAATATATACTGTTTGAAACTTTATCCAGTGGGTCGAAGCCAACGCACCTGCTTTTATGTGTAAATTTTCCCTGCTAGTTAATCGCGGTTCCAGGTACAAAATTACGAGCAATTTAAGAGATTGTTATCGGTAAGCTCACGCTCATCAAGAGTAACTGTTGTTCCTGTCCTACCCGCAGTTCGGTTTACGCTGATCTTTTTTTCAGGTTGTGGTAACCTGACTCGACTCGCATATCACAAGTGAACCGGAAGCCCCAGAGCTGGACCGGAAGCCCCAGAGGTAGACCGGAAGCCCCAGAGCTGGACCGAAAGCCCCAGAGCTGGACCGGAAGCCCCAGAGCTGGACCGGAAGCCCCAGAGCTGGACCGGAAGCCCCAGAGCTGGACCGGAAGCACCTGAGGAGGACCGGAGCAACAAGAGCTGGACGAGTATTAAGGCCATGAAATGGTGAGTACCTTTCTCGCCTTGTTTGTTGCTCTACTCATCGCATGCAATCACTAATCTAGAGAGTTGGGTGTGTCTTTATGGTTGCAATATTCTGTTCAGTTTGCCACGCATGTATCGTATCAATCGACATTATACGAAGGGGGTTAGGTTCCATTACCCAGTTTTTACCCCTCAACGTTAAATTTAGCAGTTTTTTTATAATACTGTACAATAGCTGAGCTAAAACACGACAGTAATGGTAGCTATGTTACAGCACTCTGTATAAAAAAAAAAAAACAGGTCAACATGGCATTACCTCGCGCGCGCAACTCGCCTTTCTCCGTACCACTCGCAAATCGTATACGAACGAATTTTCTCGCATTAAGAACACTGGCCACAGTATTCTATTTACATATTTGCCAACTCGCGTATAACAAGAACAAAGTGTACCGTATATCCAGTATTGGCCGGGGCTGGGGCTTCTATCAGTCTATGCAAAAACCAACTAGTACTGAAATTTAGCCGGGTTTCGGCCGGTGTCGCCAAGAAATTATTTGGCCGGGGCCGCGTTAACCCAAGCTGGCCGGGGTTGGTGGAGGCCTGAACCCCCAATCGTTCTGTATTCATCCACTTCATTGCTCTGGGTCTTCAAGGTAATACATTATTGATGCGTTGTTACAGGCTGTAAAGTGTAAACCCATCGCAAATAATTTTAACCATATTAATCTCATCGCATTTGATAAATTTTATTTAGAACTAGAGGGCCCAGCCGTCAAAAATGCAGACAAAAAGTTTGTGATTGAGCTTTTTATTTATCCGGTTCCCAGTATAGGTTGTGCTGTATTATAGGTCTCATCCCTGCTGGCCCGATCTTCCATTAGTAGTACTGTACAACCATGAGTTTCGCGATAGCAAAATATCCCCCTGCTAGATAAGGCATGAATATCAGCTTGGAATTGATCAAACGTTAAGCTGCACCAAGGAGATTCTAATAGAGAGGAGCGCACCCTCTCTATTTATCCTACGGGAGCGTTACGAGTAAACTTTTCCCTTAAACTGGCTTATCCAATAGGAGGGAGAGCGGCATTGCCTCACGCAGCTTATCAACATACCAGAAGGGGTTGCAGTTCATTGACCACCATTCATTTTGGCATTTATTCAGGAGCCATTGTTTTAACTCTGCAGAGCGGCCAGTGTGGACCTGAGGTCGTTCCCATTGCTTGTTCAACCGCCCT
>LQNS02278165.1:4239764-4286117 GCA_001587735.2 Parhyale hawaiensis
ATACTGAATGCTGCTACAAGCTCCAAAAGCTAGATAGTCGAGCAAATTCGGAAATATGTTTCATGGTAGAGTTCGGCTGACCGACAAGCGCAACAAATGCATACATATTGGATGCAGCTATAAGCTCCAAAAGCTAGTGCGGCGCCCATCTGAACTGCGCAAAATGTTAGTCAAGTTGTGCGGTGGAACCCAAAATGATTTTGAAAGAAGTAGCTAGTCTCCAGAAAACCAACTTCTGTACAACTGCACTGCACGAGTCTACCGATAGCCACACCTTTTCACGCCTAAAGTAAAATACCTGAAGTTTAGCATAAATTACAGAAGTTCGTTCAAACACCTCTAACATGATAAAGATGTTCTAAGAAAGAAAGAGGAAAGGACATAAAGCAAGTCACGAGAAACGTGGACCCCGTGCACGACGGTGTTCGCAAACCGGATTAATGGGAACTGAAAGGAAGCTCATAACATCGCTAACAGGAGCAGGAATTGGAAAGACGACAGCAAGAGGAAATTATCTAAGATATCTGATACAATAATTTCAACTAGGGCTTTTCAAGTGAACTTCAGCTATTTTCGAATAAGCGCCATAAATGTTAATCTGACGGTGAAAAGGTGTAAGACTATCAGCACGCAATCGTCGCTTCAGAGTATCATTCCAGAATGAGGATATTTATTTTAAGAGCCACTAAGAGCTCCAGTGTTGGGTGGGGGTAGCACGAGGCCCAATTTCCCCACGTCTTGTCGATCCAATAATGCGACGAAGCAACCAAACGCGTTTATCATAAGCGGTTCATAGCGACTTGTGGAGCTTTATTTTACAGAAAGCAATGGTATCTGAAGCTTGGGAGCCGCGAGAGCAACGCGTTTATCATAAGCGGTTCATAGCGATGGTATCTGAAGCTTGGGAGCCGCGAGAGCAACAAGACGGTAGGTAGCTGCGTGACGAAGGTAATCGAGCTATTGGCGATCCCTAGTATGTACCTAGCACATTCCTACAGCAACCAAAATACTTTTAACTCTGTAGTCAAGCGGGCCGCAGAACACTATAATGGCGGGCAGGTAATATGCACTCCATTTCAGTGATTATGTAAACAGTTCATTTATAACTCACTTAAGAAAAGAACAATACAGTGAAAATGACTTTGTTTAAAATTCAGCAAACTCTTTGGCGCATTTCTCAGTAGACGAGATGCGGAGCGCTTCTTCTTCGTAGTCGTCGAAGTTGCTTGTGTCCCCGGGACCTTTGCACTTCGGGATGAAGGGGGCCTCCACCTGTAATACGTGCGCCATTCATTATTTTCAAGCAATAATCATTGATGAGAAAGTACTCAGGCAATATGATTGTCCACATGTGTCAACTTTTTACGGTTATACAAATGTTTCGCTGCAGTGAATGGTAACCAAAAGTCTCGATAACTAGTACAGTTATGAGTAACTGTGTAATTAATTATCCTATCAAGTATCAAGCCTCCTAAAACATCAATGACAGGGTGTTGCTAACACTTCACTGCGGAAAGGGATCCTAGGGTTTAGTTCGACTTGCGCTGGTCCTGCTAATATTAACGATCCAAACCCTAACCGAAGCAGACAGCGCTACCTTGCTACAAAGCCTTTCTCTGTAAAAAATAGTCCAAATAAGTACTCTTGTAGTATGATAACACAACCTCGTTCAAATAGGGTTAATATTGAAGGTAAATGACTCCTATGCTGCAGCGCAACTCTACACAATGCGGTGTTTAGAAAACATTTGGTACGTTAAAAAAAAAAAGAGACAGGGGAATTCTTGGACGGAAAAAAAACGAGCCAACGGTGCAGAAGTCGGGAAAGCCAATAAAGAATGCTGCAAGGACTAGCTCGAAAGGCAGGAAAAACAAAGGAAATAATATTCCCCGTAAGGAATAGGCCCAGAAGAAGGGATTGTAAGGCTAAGGTACCCGTGAGAGACAAATTACAGCAAATACGAGATAAAACAGTTGCAGCTAATTTTTCTCATGAATTATAGGTTTATACAAAATCAAGAATACAGAAACTACGCACACCAATAATGAAAAGCGTCAATGCAAGTGTAATCTGATCAACACGAGAAACACTCATTTTGAGTTTTAGGTCAAATGCTCAATGCCGACAAATAATTAATCCTTGGGTCCAAAACAAAGGGCTCTGGACTGCAGACACGTTAATGACAATGGTGAAAAAAAATTAGGTTTTAACTACTTAATAACGATGTAAGTTGAGACGCGTCGACGGAAAACACAACAAACAGGGAATTAGAGCAGGGTGTATCACATTCGTGTCTGCACTGGCTAATTGTCAGCATTAATACAATGGTAGGCAACACAAAAAACTAACTCGGTGCAATCGCATGAATAATACCCAACTGCACGGCCAAATTGTTTACAGGAAAGGTTGTTAGCGGCGGGACTGTTACAGCAAGAGTAATGAAGATGAGCTCATAACAACAATGCAAAGACCGCTAATGACGATGAGGAGGTCGATAATGCCCGAGTTATAGTATGAAAGTTTAAGCTTCCGTTTCCGAGTGGAACGATGTCACAGAGGAAAGAACAAGGGACAGAATATAGTATGTCGATAGAAACAGGGAACCCATGCACAAAGGTGTTCCCACACAGGATCAAATCGCCTGGGAACAGCAGGTAAGGAAAAAAGATATCAGAATAAAGCGTAAGCAAGTAGGAGTATGAAAATGGAAGGAAGCAAAGAGGGCACGAAAGACAGACGTCACAAAGGCCTAGCTAATAGCTAAGGTAACCTTCACGAGCCCCCTGAGGTCGCCAAACCCCGTAACATAGGGTGGGCAAAGCTAACGAACCCAACCCTATGGCACATCCTATGTCTCCTGAGGGGTCGCTAATGTCCGACGATATCTACTTGCCGACAGGGAAACCGTTGAGAAGTCGCAAACTCTGTACAGCGACTGTTAGTTTTATTATAACTATATCACATAAAGGGTGTAAAGTACAAGTATAAAAATCTTTATTCAAGCTTACACGAGTACCAATTTAGTGGCACCATTTAGTTGGTTCAACCACGGAATTTTCAGGGCCGATCATCACACGAAAAGGGCTAGAATGTTAGTGTACCAACGGTTAGTTTAAGCCTCCCTCTTCACCAGACTTTTAGACCGCCCCAGAAACTTGACCCTTTCGTTACCTAAACTTTACCCTTGTATGAGGTTCTAAAAGAAGCTCATAGAAGACGCTATCATTGTAGTTACTTGAGCTTACCTAGAGTTTAGTTCAGTAGTAAATAAAATACAAGCACTGCCTTCAGACAGCTTGTTAAAAATGTTGTCCTAATCTTCATAGCAGGAAATAACGCACTGGTTTTTAATAATAAAAACTTTGATGCGGGACTTGAAAGTCCCGGCAGTATCAAAAGGGTTATACCGCAAAGCAACTTCTTGGACGGCCAAGAATTATGTTACGGCAATAGTGATGGTACCAATGTTTAGGAGATAAACAGACAAGCAGGACGGCAAGCCCTAGTGAGAGCCCGCGCAAGTCGGGCAAGAAGAATATGAACAAAAATATACAAGGAGTTTAAAAAAAAAAGAGGGTGAAGAAAATTGGGCTTAGAAAGAAATCCCGAAGACAGGCCAGGGTCTACGCTCTAGTTACTCTACTGAATAGTTTTAAGCCTCCGCAATAGGGGACCTATTAGTATGTCGTTAGTAACGTGGAACTCATGCACGAGGGTGTACCTACACTGGATAAACTAGCATGGATACAGTACGCAGGGTAATCATAACTCTACGTATCCGTGTCACACAGGTGCCACTGAGCAAGTACAAAACTGTGGAATGGGAAGCAGTTACAAAGATCAGAACTATAATATCATGGTCGTGTGCAGTCATTTCCTTTTCCCGGTCCGATGAAAATAGATGAGCGAATATTAGGTTGTGTAGCAAATGATGGCGAAACTAAGGAAGCTTCTGAAGTGCAACAATTCTTCTTGAAATTTTTAAGCACCGAAGACGTCTGACGTGCTTTACATCAGTATCATGGATGCTGATTTCCATTTCTTCCCGCATCAAGGCTTTTTATTGGCTCCGAGTTACATCAAGACTAAATCTTGCGACGTACTTTAACAAAATACCGCCAATTGGAGCAAAGAAAATGGCAGTTCAGTTGAGGAACCTTTCGCCGTCATTTATTACGGCGCGGGCTACTAGGTTCATATGAATTTTTTTTGTTCGTCTCATAAAATCAAATTATTTCGAGCTTACTATTTTTGCAAAAATAATTCGAAGAAAATGAGAATTTAATGACTGGTCTAGAACGAAAACACTTTCGATATTAAGGCAGCAATATCCAATCAATTTAGGGTCGCTGACGGTGAATATAAAGGTTAAAATTGCTAGTGAGCTCTACAGTTTCAAGATACGCCGCGATGTAACAACAGGTACCCACGGACTGGCGGTACTGCATTTCCTTCCACACTCGGTACCAACGCAGTCTAACTTGCAGCTACCTAGTCTGTCTCACCGCCCTTTGGAATTGTTTCGAGAGTCATGGCATAGCAAACCACGAGTTGCTGCGGGCCAAGCGCCCCTCACGACACTAAAACATTGGTTGAAGGCATAAAGTGAGATAAACAAAGACACCAATGGTGATGCTGTGGTGAGTGTGGTTATTGTTCGTGTTATGGACAGGCAGGTCCAGTAGCTGGACTGTTGCTTACTATGCTAACGGGACGTTTTTGCAAAAGGTTTCCGTATGCTAAAATGCGGGAAATAAGTTTTACGACGGAACAAAATTCTTAATTTCTTTTTTCTTATCTGAAGCTATTCAGCTCGCACTGCAACGAGCAAAGCTTATTCTGGCGACCAAATGTCCCAGTTTATTTTAGGAGCAGTATCGGGTAAAGAATATATACCATATTATACACATTGTAAATTGATAAACAGATACATTAGTAAAATGTGTTGGTGTTTCTTGCACGAGGTTAATGTGAAATTTCTCATAAAAAAACTTGCCACAGATGAACAAAACCTTACCTTGGGTTACAGCAACCGTAAATCAGCATCAGTAATTCTACGCGTTCATATAATTACCTTTAGAAGTCGGCAAACTCTTTCTCAAAAGTATTGTCACGGTTCTGTTTGCAGATTTTATCGTTTTCATCGTAGTCGGGGAACTGAGACGTGTCGCCAGCGCCCTTGATCTTAGGTATTAAGGGTGCCGATATCTGGTAAACAAAACAGGCATGCAGTTCACCAGAGCCGCGCGGGAGAGCTTCAACCGAGCCAGTCAATACTTTTCCAAAACCGGACTGTTTCGGACTGCTGCAGCAATGATACCACCTGGTGTCCGCAAAGTCTCTTTCGAATTTAGTTAATGGAATTTTGCTCAAATGTACAGGGACTTTTCGGACACCTGCTTCACCAGGACATATTTATTTTAAGAATTCGATACACAAATATAGGAAGGTATCGTTACAGAACATGCTCTTAAGATTTCAATGGTTCGTATCTTTATAATTTTTTTCCCTGATGCAGCGATGGCAGCTGAGTTGGAAAAAACAGTCCGAGTTTTGAAACAGACTTGCGAAACCAAATGTTAGAAGAAAAACGAAACACGAACAATTAAAAAGGCATGTAAACAAAACAGCAACGACACTTTCTGTATAAGACCGAGAGGCACGCAAAAAAGTAAAGGAACACGTGGTTAATGGGCAAATAATCAAGCCAAAATACTTGTGAGTCAACCAAAAGACATAAAAAATATACTGCAACAAAAATAGTAGGTAAACTCTGCAGCAAAAGAGATGCGCGAGATTTTAAACACACATCAAACTGGGGAAAAAATATGAGAACAAAAGATGCTACGTTTAGGAAGCAATGCTGATGTAGCTATGTGGCGAAATAAGTAAACTCTAAAAGAATGAGAGGTCCAGTGCGAGAAAGCAATGCAACCGACGGTATACTTACGGTAACCTACTCATTACTACTGAGGACACAATTACCTAGTCACTATTACCGAGAATATAAGTAACCTAGTAACTAATACTTTAGCACAGCAAACTGAAGTAACAGGGCTAAACCTATCACTATTCAATGATGCAATTGGTGATACATAGAAAATAATGTCATGAGCACTACAAATGAAATAGGTATATACAGGCGCCTTTTCCCTCTATCGTGACACATCGTCCTAACAGCAAGTTTAAACGTACTATTTGAAACGTAATCAATTGGTCCTCCTGGAACTTTCCAACGTATAACTTTAGGTAGGAATAACACTATAAGGTACCTGCTATGCATGGTGCCGCTTTAACGCTAATTATACCAGGCTGTGCTATTTTTAATACAAGCATTTTGTCTCAAGGGAATACGATGAGCTCAAGAAACCTTGCAACAAAATAACTCAGCCTCAGTTGGATAGGTTAGCTCTTATCACTACGAAAATTCTGCTCATGTAAGAAGCTATTTTCATATGGTCACTGAAACTATTTGCTAAGGGTCATAATAACTCTCACAATTATTGCAACTTTATAGAGCAAACAAAAGCTGGTGAAACTCTGGGACTGGCTGCCTGAAAACTGCCTCGGACTTCGTTATCGGCTGCGCAGAGGCACAAACAAATTTTGGTGAGAACGAACTGAAGAAGCCACACACACTGGCGGATCTAGCGGGGAGCATTAGGGGCAAATAACCCCTTCCTCCGCAGCAAGAATATAGGTTGGGGTATTATATAAAGTTTCCCCTAGGGGGATAAACTTGTACAGAATGCCCCCTAAATACCTGGATGGAAGAATTTTTTGGCCTAAATTCCCCCTCTAGATAAGCCAATGACCTGATAAAAATAGTCATTCGAAATAAAATCATGCACATCAAATGAAGTGAAAATTAAGTATGAATGACACTAGTAGAAATGCAAATTAATATAAGATATACGGTAATATAAGATCTAAGATATTAGATACCAAAATTAGGATTTTAAAGACCAAACAAAAATATTTAAAGATCAAAACTAAGTTTTTAGAAACCAATATTAGGGTATCTAAAACTTGGGTTTTAGACATCACCATTTACCAAAAGAATTAAAACCTATTGAGAGACAAGATTTAAATCGCTGCACAAACAAACACACATAAGGTCGGAAATAAAAGGTTAGAGCACAACTCACATAGAGAAATAATATACGCTTCATAACAAGCTTGGTTAATATGTAAAGATTAGCGATAACATAGGCGCCTCATGGCCTCTGAAAGAGGGATGCTGCTCAGATTCATACCAGGACATTAGACGCTCTTCCATGAACTAAAGCACTGTTTCCAACCCCTGGAGTGGGGTAATAGACCCATATTTTTGTACTTATATACAGCCAATAACCGTCTACACGACCTGTTCTTCTTCTACCGGAACAATACCAATATAATCAGTACTATATAATAATTCCCGTCGTGTTTTTATTTATTTATAACTATATTTATATCTTTCCTGTCACACTCTATGGGAATAAGATAGGAGAAAATTCAGATTTCAAAATGCGAAAAAAAAAGTTGGGTACCTTGCACTCTTTTTCTTCAGTATTAGATAGGGGAAAAATAGAACTCAGTCTGCTTGCCCCTCTGGCAAAAAGAAAAGTTGGGTACCTTGGAATCTTTTTCTTCAGTATTAGATATCGGAAAAATGAGGAAGCCCAAAAGACTGCAGGGAGTTTTGGTGAAGTGTTAATTTTTTGCCGTCATTTATAGGTAATGACGGCACGGACCACTAGTAATAATGATAATAATGACCTGTTCATCAGTCCATCCTGCCACTGCGGAAAAAAAATACCTACCTGATATTGTCGGGTGTATGAACAATGAAGGAACTGATAATTGCGACATTGCAGTTTGGGGCAATTACTTAGAAACGGTTGAAAAACACTGAACCAGACGGTAGCTACGGACGTGTTTCGGCGCCATTCGCACCGAAACAGCAGAATTTAACTAGATTTTCTTGCATAATACTACATACAGTTGCATAACATGTTAGAATACTCCAAAATATATGCATTTTTTTGCATATTACAGTTTCTCCCGGCGCATCTAGCCACACCTCGCGGCTTATCAGAGTGCCGCGGCGCACCGCTTGGGAAACATTGCTTTAGTTCGTTAATGGAAGAATTAGAAACATCCTCGCATGGAGCTGTGCAGCACCCGCACGAACAGTAGCCACGAACCACCAGAGCAAGAAAGCAGCAGCACACGCTCGCTAATATTTACTAGAGTTAGTGCAACGAGATAGAACTACAAACAGACTGCTACAATAGAGCACGCAATAGAACAGAAACCAAAAAAAAAGTGTAGATGCAAAGAGAATTAGATTTGGCGCTGCTGAACTGGAAAGACTTACTGGATTTCCGCTGATCATCAGTTGGTCGCTTTCATACTCAAGCCTAATGCTCAAATTGTTCAGCCAATTAAAGATACCCAATGGGAGCATACGCGACTGCGAAATAACGTCTTTCCTAGGAGAAGTAATCTTTAAATTGTTTCTCCAACGAATAGTCATCTTCATATTGAGGCATGAATGAGTTAGCTATATAGAAGCCATAGAAAACGTCCACGTCTCAAAGGCATAGCATTGTTGGCAACGCAACAACGTTGTTTATGAAGTAGCTACTGTAGTTATATATATATATACCTACGTTGTGCAGACTTAATATGACTAATTCAGGTTCGGTTTCGGCAACAACTTCTAATGGGTTTTACAATCAGCTATGATACTTTACATGCATGAACCAATCTTATTCGCCCGTTGTCATTAGCATAATTTCCATTTAAAAAAAAGTAACATATCACATACCAGGTACATTGAAAGACACTTTCAAGACACAACTACAATAACTTTTGAGCCCAAATTGAACAATTCAAATACGTACAAAAAGGGCGTCGGAGGCGGCGGCAGCAGCTACACCATACAAGTTTTACCAAACACACACATACACACGCACACAGAAGACGTAAGTGAAACTACACTTACTTTTTTCTGATATATGGATATCCAGTCAGTGGATGCGAACCACTTGTGATTTTTGATATCATTGACACCGTTCTTTAGGTTGCCGTAGCGCTTGGTGAGGTCCACCTGCAGGAGGTTGCGCAGGAGGTCCTTCAGGTCCGACGAGAAGTGGCCTGGGAAGCGAACCTGTCGGGGCGAGAACGAATCTTAGACGATGTTATACTGAGCCGAGTAGGACCTAGAAGGAACATTACATGGAATTACAGTCCTCCATGTCGGATAGACTAGCAGCATTACGTTGTGCGATATTATCGAGGTTCGTACTGGAATGAGTACGAACATGAGACTGTACAAGGGATTAGTTCTTTCGCTAGAGAGCGATAAACTAACCTCATTAACTTAAAGTGGTCCGAAACCTTTCTGAACGTTGGTTTTGTACTGTGGATCGAGTTTCAGGCGTTAATTACAAACCGACAACCCTCAGCTCAATCCCCTGACAGTTTTAGCCAGAAACGGTCGTTCCTAAGCACATTTATGACAGCACCCTTACAATGTGCGTGCGGTCCCGCACCCATCAAAGTTACCGTAATTAAAAAAGTCAAGTCACTTTTACGGCTCCGTCGACACAACGCAGTGCTTCATGAGAGCAAAAGGACGCAAGAGGAAAGGACAAATAGCTAATACAGCATGAAAGAAGAGGTAAACCCAAGCGCGGAACAGGGTTACGAAGTCGGAGTTGGCCATATTTGGGGGCTTGGAGTTTGTGCCGAAGGCGGACACTCGATTGATCAGGAATCGGAGTTGGAGGTCTGAGGTCCAAAGAGTTGGAGTTCAAATTCGTCTATAAGGCTTCACGTAGTACGGCGAGTAAGGAAACAACAATTCGGAAAAGATAAGGAAGCGCAGGTAATGGAAAGAATGCAATAGAAGTAAGGAGAAACGGGAAAGCACAAAAGGCATTGGAGGAAGATGTCCCAAATGTCTGGGATTCGTTGAAGAACGAGCCACTCCGTAGCAATGGACGAACGAAGGAAACTTATTAACGTAACCCTGCGGCACACGCTAGGTCTCTTTCGAAGGTATAGGACTGGTAATTAGTACATCCCAAACGAAACGTTGCCCTCACCGAAAGTGTTACAACCTGATTGGTGCTTGGGCAAAGAGAAGCGCATGGTTACCGCAAGCCTAAACACATCCACAAGGTTACTGACCGCAGCCTCTATTCCAGGTACAGCGGAAACCTTGAGGAGAGGGGGGGGGATCTCCACCCACGATTGTTTTTTCGTAACCATTGAGGGGGGCCATTAAGCATTTTAAGCATACAGCCGGAAGTTAAGAGTCTCGTAAACATCAACAGCTTGTTAACCTCCTAATGCCTGAAGCAAACTTCACTTTTTCTAGCAGCAGCATCTTTGAACTACCAAGACTAGAAATGTGTACAGTAGGCATGACAGGGGCTAAACATTTCATGTACTCTACCCGAAACTAGCTATTCCATCGTAAACATTAATCACTACTTCAACTTGTTACTTACTCTGCCCGAGACTATCCTCTCGTATATCTGTATGGGCTGATCGGCAAAGAAGGGAGGATATCCTGCAGCCATTTCATAGACCAGCACGCCGAGTGCCCACCAGTCCACAGCCTTGTTGTAGCCCTGTGCACAAAATAGACCATTTACTCATCTTTAAAATCGCTTACGTTTGAATTGGGAAGTGGAAACTCGTATAAAATATCCACACAATGTTGTAGCTACATCCTTCCAACTTTCCAGGAGTAAATTTCCGTTATATGGATCGTTCAAAACATACCTATAAACGTACCCTCTACTACTTCTTTCACCAGGAGTTTCTGTATAGTAAAAAAATTGCACAATGACAGGATTTATTAGTTCTTCCAAAACCATTCTCCTAAGAATAATTGCACAAAACACATTTCTTAACCAAACAAAGAGCATACGTTTCAACTGGAAATTAAAACATTCAGTAATAACTTTTGATGAAGGTACAGTATTTACAAACATCAGTTCTGTCAGCCGCTGCGTATTTAATTAATTTCCAAGTTGACAAGTTAAAATAACTCCTCTCCATGGAACTTTCATAAGTTGTTATAGCTAGTTATCATCAATGAAAATACGCTTTCGTGAGAGTTGAGTCTCCCTCCAAAAGCAAAGGGGGTAATGGTGACTTCACTGTATGTAAAACCCACAGAGATACTACTCTTGATCCAAACTTTAGGAGCAATTAAAAATTAATAAAAATACTACTTTTCATGGATCAACTCTAAAACTTTCCTCACCAGCGTTACCTCTTTCATAAAAATAGAGGTTAAGAAACCAAACAATTTTATTTCGCCTACTAACTTCAATTACAAAATGGCATTATAAGTAACTGAGGTGCTTGCCAGCGAGTTGAAAACTTCAGACCAGCTAGTACACACGTCCGGTTGTAATGCAATTTATGGATTCGCCTCAGTTAGAGCATGTCACGGGCCGTGTAAAGATGTCACTCTCCCTAAGGCCAGCAAACTTTCCTCCTTTGATCGTGATCAGATCGTTGAACAGCATAAGCAAGGTTTTCACAGCGTGCAATTACAGCTCAAGTTACACGAACTAAAATATCGCTTTACCACTTCCTGACAAACATCGGAAGTCATTCAACAGCAAAATCTAGCGGTAAGACAAAAATCGCTAGCATTGAGGGGGGGAATCCTAATATAATAAAACGCTTCGTATATTTATTGATTCATTTCATGTCCGCATGTTAATGAAATGGGCGAAAAATAGGCCAGGTTGCAGATTTTGTAATTAAGCTGCGTTTTCACAAAGATCGATGACCAGGCTGCAGAAGTTGGCGAAAGTGGGATCCTTATCCCTTTATCTGAACGCTTTTCTTGCTTGAAACACTTCTTGAATTCAAAGCAATAAATTTGCAGCTTCTTAGCACTGTCATTGAGTCTAATTTTATAACTTTTTCCATACATAATTAGGAGATACTTGCAGCAAATGGGATTGAAAAACAAAAAGCTTCTACTAGGGCCTCGTCTGCTTCCAAGCCACAAAGTAGATCGTTTATACACATAGTCTGCCAGGAAGCAAAAAACATGGAATATTGAAAAGTAGAAGAGTTTTGTTCTCTGATGAGAAAGAACTTGAACGGCACAGTGGCGGAGGTTCCGTCATGATTTGGGGTGCCTTTTCTCCCTAAGTGCAAAGGAGCTTCACGGTGAGCAGTGACGTCAGACATTGGCTTTTCATATTGACAAGTTGCAGAGAGCATCCACTACGGCGGAAGGCCCTCATTTTTGTGGTGATAAATTGTTCTTCCTAATGATAGGTAATGCAGCAATCCACAATGCCCGCCAAACCAAAACAGTCAGTCAGCAGTAGAATGGATAGTAAGGAACGTCTACAGAAATGGACAATTTGAGACAGTAAATGACCTTAGTGAGGCAAACTTCATCGCTTGGAGTAATCTCCCACTAACCCTCTTGAAAATCCTATACTTCAAGCATGCCGGACAAGAATTTTTGGGGTTATCAACAAGAATGGAGGCATGACTCATAACTAAATTGTCATTTTGTTTGTATATATTGTGAACTCAAACTTCCCTGTAAAGAGTTATTCAATTTTTTGAGCTACTGGTCGTAAATTTTGATTAGCTGGAAAGGACCTTACTGATGTTAAAAAGTGATTTTCTAAATAAACTGATTAAACAGAATTTGTTTCATTTTCTTCCTTTGCCTTTGAAAAAACAGTCAAATTTAGTCAGAAAAGTTGCAAAGTCTACCCAAGTAGACTTGTGTTCATCAGTGTCCATAATGGCGCATTGTTCAAGCTCTTTTAAAGACTTTAATGGAGATATCTGTTGTTAGTCACTATCGTGTCGCGGGCTGTTACGCAAGGTTTGCTTTTAGCTTGTTACGATGTAATCCGATGCACGGTATCTGAAGACATGGTTTCAGAAGCTAAATAAACTGAGCCACTTTGAGTAACAAGAACACGAGCAACTTACCTTACTTAAGATGATTTCCGGAGCGAGGTACTCAGGAGTGCCGCACAGCGTCCAGGTCCGACCTTTGACTCGCTTAGCAAATCCAAAGTCGGTGACCTGCAGTAAAACAGCTCCTTCCTTATTGTGCTCGGCGGATGAGCAACAAAATATGCGCCAAAAGGATACACACGGTTGTAATTATAATACCTCGCTACTATAGCTTCATAAACTAGCCGACGCAGGCTCTCAAGCATCGAGCAATGGAATTAATAACTAAAAAAAAAGAGAATACAGTACAAATAAAATCGAAAAGGAAGGAAGCACAGCGGGCACGAAAGAATTACGTCCCGAAGCCTTAAGTAAGGTTAACGGGACCGACTCCTCGTAAGGTTGAGGGCGGCAATGACACTTCTTTGAAGATGACATCTCTGCTCTATACACATTAACCGGCTCTATAGGTAACAGGATGTGATGAAACATTCTTTGGTACGGTGCAAAGGGAGAACTATTTACAGTGGAGGCACGATAACTAGCTACTTCAGAGATAGTATGCACAAAGCACAGCGGTAAAAGACATTACAACACAAAATTTTGATTGGTTATCTACCAAGATCTTACCTTGAGGTATCCAACATTATCGATGAGTAGATTCTCAGGCTTGAGATCTCTGTATATGAGGTCGAGATAGTGAAGATACTCGAAGGCCAGCACGATCTGAGCCGCGTAGAAGCGTGAGTGAGGTTCACTGAGAACATAAGGGTTACGATATATTAGTCCTCCTCTAGACCTGACTGCGACAGTGCCAGAAATCTACCTAATACTCAGGAAGAACTGGAAACCCTCTTATAATACTACGAGCCTAATTCATTCCCTAACTGAGCTCGGCGCATGAAGTACAACAGTAGAGCCTCGAGGTACGTACCTAATTCATTTCTTAAGTGAACTACAAGCATGTATGTAGCGTATTGCGTCATCACTAGTTGGCGGGAGACTGAGCATGGTCAATATCGTCGTAAGTGAAGTTTGATCGTATTTTAAGGCGAAACACGAAATGATGGGCACTGTTTTTTTTAAAGAACTTAGATAATGTTGAACGTGGTAGCTTACTTTTTGATGAGTGGCTATCGTTATCGATTAGCCGAGCCTCGGGACTTTTCGATCAATAACATGAAGTTTGAAGAACGCTATCGTCAGCAGAGACAACGATAGGACAGTATCGCAGACCCACCACCAGTCGTAAATAACACATCACACATACTGTATTACGAGGCTCTACCGTATAGCGATCTGTGTCATCCCTTCGAGCTGCCTCAGTGAGTAGCGAAAACCGTACATCAGCTTCAGGGGCGGCCAAAACTGTAGTCAGGAATCAGTCTATAGAGGAGGATGCTTTAGAGCGATGGATATGAAAAATTACTATGATATTCCTAGCCCCAACAAAATGTACGCCCGCCCAGCAGCTACAATAGTAAAACAGATTCTGAGGCGGCCGAAAAGCCCTTTGCGAATTCTAAGCCTCCCAAATCACAATGTTCAGCAAGTGATCCCAAGTGAGGAAGTTAGAAGAGACCTATAATGTGCCACGAGAGAAATGTAGAACCCATGCACAAGGGCACTCCCACGAGGAATCGACACACATGGGAACGACCAAGTCGGGATACAAGAGGAAGAGCAGGACAAAGCATCACTTGTAAGACTAGGAAAAAGGAGAAAAAACCACGACAGCATGATGTCCCAAAGGCCTAACTAAGACTAAGGCAAGCTAAGGAAGGGGCGGTCCTCTTGGGGAGCGACTCCTCGTATCTTCACTTCAGGGTTGTGGAGTCGGAGTCTAATTTTTTTGAAGGCAAGAATTGGAACCCGGACATCCACTTATCCCAAGAGTCGGATAAATATAAGAAGTGGTTTTTATATTGGAGTCGTAACGAGATGGAGTTTTTTGGGGCCAATGAATCGGAGTCGCGGGTACGACCCAGGAGTCGGCCATGGGCTCCGCAACCCTTCATACCGTAGGTTTGCAACCAGCTAACCTAATCCTATGACCCATCCAACCCTAGCAAGACTTCTGGCTGCGCCTCAGCAGCTGTTTTACCGATATGACGATTTGACGGCCAAGAATTGAGCATGGGATATGGGCCCGGAAAGACGTCACCGTGTAGGTGGAGCTTCACGAGCGATACCTATAGCCGCTATACGAGACTTACCTACAAATATATTGAGCGGATTTTCTAATAGCCAATAACTAAATCTTGATCACTCACTAAACCAAATTAACGATACAAAAATTTTCCTATGTTCTAGTAGTAAAAAACTAGGAACCAGACTATAATTCGACATTTGTTTTGGAAACGCCCGTATTTTAATTGAATTAATGTACTTTGGCCAGACTGAGCATTATAAGCAACCAACCAACCCATGCTATATGAAATGCTTGATGATCTTTCATTCTTCGAAATACGATGTAGCTTTATTATTTCAAAACTCCAGATAGGGCTTATAAATAAAAAATAAAGAGGTTACCATAAAAAACGTTAGCTATATTCGATTGAAAATTAAATTAATATAGGTAGGTTGCACGGGTCGTTTGCCGGTGAAAAAGCACATGAGACTACAATGCATAAAGAAGAACTTCAATAGCTACTGGTTATTATTCTTCCATAGACGGCAACAATACTTGACTCTTAGGTCCAAAGTGTACTCCGACGCTGGCGGCCAAAATGGGACATATGGGATTTTCTCAAGAGCTATTATGAACATGCCCAGACACGGTCATGCAAGCAAGCGCCAAGTGTGTCCCCTCCGTATCCAAGATACCTTCTCCGCAAGAAAAAATGTTGGGTACCTTGGAATGAAAATCCCATTTTTCCGTTGCCGACTTTTGGCCGCCAGCGTCAGACCTAAGAGTCAAATACTGTAGCGGTCTATGATTCTTCAAAATACCAAAGGCAAATGCTGACCATCACGAGACACAAAACTCTGATGCGATGAGAATGTGGAATCTTTTACATCAACCTAGAAGCACCAGGCTATTTATATCATTTTGATTGTGAAGTACATTATTTGAACAGAAATGCGTGCAGGGAACGTCTTGACAGATATTAATATAAAAATGTTGAAACCTACAGATGGCAGTTTGTACAGAAAAAAAAAACATATATTTTTTAATAAAAAAAATACCCAAAATATGAAGATTCATCATACCCACATATAAAATACTAACGTGAGAGTAAAATAGTGATTTTTTCAACAAAAAATAACAAACAATGAGAAAAAATAACTACTGTTCTACCATAAACAATAATATATAGTACACAGCACAAACAAAGCTTAATTTTCAATTTATAACAAAAACAACCTAAAACATAGGTACATCTAAAAATGAATGCAGTTGCCATTAACAGAAACCGAAGCACTTACACGAGACAAAAAAGGACCCGAACAAAGAAAGAAATACAGTATGCCAATTACGAGCAGGACAATTTCAATAACGAGTACAAGTCACTTTCACGAGTACGACAAAACAATGAACACCAAAAGCACAGCAGAGAGACATGTGCACTGATATCTTCTAAGCAATTTTGAAAGACTAGTACAGTCGATAAGTGGAACGAAATGCGGGTTCGAAAAGTTGCCATGCTATCGAACCATTTCGTCGTTCTGTGGCGGATGGTTCACTAGTGACAACCAATTTACCGAGTGCTCTGCCTCATTTTCTGTATTGTCATCATCTGTAGATACTGGACATCCTCGATGCACTAGTGTTGCCACGCTATGCGTTCATGTGTGACGGCACAATGATATTGCGTTCACGACCACGCTCAAAATAACAACGATATCATTTGCTAGTACTTAAGCCTGTGGCATTGCGATTAACGGTATCATTTTTTATAGGGTAGCTACCAAACTTTCGTAATGAACGTCAAGAACGGAACATTTTTCAACTTAAAACATGGAATATATCAGCGTAAGGCTATGATGGGAATATGATTGAGAATGGCTTGAGTTTGATACTGCTAAACGTTTCAGACCAGATACGGCTGCATATAGCACAGGGGAGTTTTTATTGTTACTACAACAACAACAATAGGAGTTTGTTTACATAGCTACCATACCATAAAAAATAGACTTGGAGCTTCAGTATTCAAACGCCTTCCACTTTTCCACTCACAAGTTGAATTATCTCAATATATTTACGATAGTCATATCGATCAAACCCCTTAAGAGATGGAAGTAATTAGTGACCCCAGACTCTTCGTCAAATTTCTTCCTAGTATTTTTCATTTATTAACCGCAGTCAGTCGTTTAGGAAACTTTTTTTTTCTCTTCAGAAGATTTCACAATTTTATCCACCTTGCGTTTTTAGTTTGTTTTCCTTTTCGTGCCAATCGTATTGTAGGATGTTTTGCAAAGGGCATATAGCGTAGGTATTAACAAAAAATTCAAAAAAAAAAAATTTTTTTCATCTCTTAAGGAGTTACACAGAAATTAATAGGCCTCCAGAAATTAGTAAATTCACTAAAAGCCCAGTGATTGGGTTAGCAAGGAAAATAGGGTGGACTTCGAACATCGCGGTTATCAGTATGGATATTATAACACGATTAATAAGTATACGGTCTTTAATGGCACACCGAACATAGAATCCAATTAGTAAGTATAGGATTAATTCGACGACCCATGCTTTTCAATCGTGGCGTTTTAGGACATACAAAAAAGATCCATCGCTAATTGGGTGCAATTAAAAACTCGGGAGGCAGAATCCTTTTTAGAAGTATTTTGTAAACATTCAACAAACGTGGTTCGTACAGTAAGTAAGGGTACCTACCTATATATTTGAATAAAGGAAAAGTTATAACGATCAAACCATATTTATTCATATTTTTCGCGAAAAGGTTCGGAATTAAATCCGAAGCAAATATTCTGCGAACTCAGCTTGCAAAGGCTCGACTTCAAGAGCACGGTAGGTATGTATTGCTGCGACTTTCTTTGAACCATTTTCGCTAAATTAGCTGCAGCCTTAAGAGAACAATGGCCACTAGCATGAACGATGAAGAGGTTCTGAAGCAATATTATATAGTCGATTTTGACAGTCGTGAACACTAGTAAATCATGGTGACCTACACCTACTTATTTTACAATCAACGGTTGTAATTATTTTCTTCTAGGATGGTACTTCGTTGCAGAGTGAACAGCTGCTTGGCAGTATGGATACAATTTCATACTGATTTCATACAATGCCATACTTATTTCTTCCGAAACATTCAATAAAATACAATAGTCGTAACTCAGCCTCGCGTAGTTAGTCTATTTTTCTAGAGTACCTATATGTACACTCCACACAAAAACTTTATTGTTGTGGCACGGTGAAAGACATAGATAACTAACTACCGTCAGCAAAATTAACAAGATAAAGTAATTATTATTATTGTCTTAAAAAGATAAAATAATTCATATGAATGCAGGCGTCCTGCGAAAGCTCATGGGTTACTGAAACCGCACCAAACAAGGCTAGACATTCGTTCCATGAAGCTTATAGGTCAGTGTATCACAAGTAAACAATACTTTACAGGTTCAATATGAATTAGCTTGGTAGAGGCATTTTTCAAGAACTTTTTATACAAGGGACGAATCGAAACGAATGGAAAGATCTTGACCAGTATGAATGTCATATTGGAATTACCGTTAAGCAATCTACATAGGTATATTGAATGAAATAAATCTCGATTACTATCCAGGGTTGCAGAGTAAGTTGGGGTGGACCAGAATCATAGGATTTGAGGGGGGTCGGAGTCGGAAACACACTTGCACTAGAAGTCGGAGTCAGAATTTAGAGCCCGATTCTGATTTCGAAATAGCTACTTATTTACAAAATATTTAAATTTTTAAAACTTAGTCAAAACTTTGGTACTTGTACTTTAGTTATAAAAATGAGAAATATTGCAGATGTCAATAAATATCGTTTTCTGCTTAACCTTAACCCATGTGTTTGCCATGGACAATGAGGACCTAGTAAGTCCAAGTAGGGTCTTGCATAACACTAATTATTTATATTATATGAACTAAATTGTTAATCTCAGATGCCAGACGGAGAATATAAAATGAAATACACTGCAAATGCCAACATAAATGTTTTCTTAAGCTTAATGATGGTGTACCTATACACTCGGCATTTATATATAGGGTATTAGCCTGCATATAACCTGTGCATTTAATTTATATGTTTCGAGCCTACAGGTAATTAAGAAAATATCTAATGAGAAGTAACAACACACTTTTAGTTTAAGGCTGGTTAGTGATGTCGTCACACGCACTTAATGGGTGGAAGATAAAAAAATTATCCTAACAGAATTCTCAGCAGCCCCGCAAGTTAAATCGTACCACAACTTCTGGGGCAGATGAGAATTCTGTTAGGGTAGGAATTCTATTTACACAATAGTACATGCTCAAGTTGGAACAAGAAGTCAATCACTTACCTAAACCTGCCGATCTTTCTTAGGTGAGAGAACATCTCCCCACCCGGGACGTATTCTAAGACCATGTACAAATTGGTATTATCCTGACAGAGGGGAAAAAGAGAGCGGTGGCGTTAATCAGGGTACAAGCGACTACAATCATCATTAATTGAAAGGACGAGTACAAGCTAATAAGCATCAGAGGTATTAAGGAAGCCCACGAATGGTTGATGAGAACACCCTTTGCTGCCGAGACCCAGTCATTGGTAACAGAGGACAAGTCTTCGGATTCTGATACATGTAAGTAACAGTTACAGTTGGTAAGTTCAAGTTACTGTTACGGTCTGTTCAATATTTAGAGTATGTAAACTGTAAAGGTTTGGTAGATCTGATTAGGTTCCTATTAGTATAATATTAGATATCAGATACGAAGTGAAAGGGTTGTAACATGCTGTTCAAGATCGGGTCGAAACTGCCCTCTATATTAATGTTGTTAGCGCAGTTGTACTAAATAGTCAGTACGGTTGCAACATGCTAAGTTAGGACCAGAAATGCATTCTATGTTAACGGCAGGTTAACCGGTTCTGAACCGTACTCTCAAGTTGGGCAATGCGCTTGAGAAAGGCACATACTTCCGATGAATGGATGCAAACCACCATCTGCATCAGTAGTACCTATGCTTTATGATTTCGATACACTAGAGCAAACTGATTGTATAGTGAAGTGATGAAGTAGCAATGCACGCTACCAAAAACCGAGTTTCAGCAGTAAAGAGTTAATCAATCAACAAGAGAGGGAAGTAGACTTCACTGGCAATTAATGACAAGAAATACAGGTGAAGGGTCACAAGAGCAAATCATCACGGGAGCAGCAAAGATACCACAGTTAGATCATAACACAGGCTTTTGGTATNGAGTTTCAACAGTAAAGAGTTAATCAATCAACAAGAGAGGGAAGTAGACTTCACTGGCAATTAATGACAAGAAATACAGGTGAAGGGTCACAAGAGCAAATCATCACGGGAGCAGCAAAGATACCACAGTTAGATCATAACACGGGCTTTTGGTATTAATATTTCGAGTCTCCCATGTGCCGTCAGCAGCTGCTCGAAGAGATCAAAGGTTAAGGAAAAGTTGGTTAATCCTTTACGCCCTCGAGTGATGAATTTGTCATTTTGAATTACATGACGGAAATTACGTACTGCTATGGCAGAAATACGGTACACAAATTAAGGGAACTTAAAAAGTTCGCCCGGATTTTATAGTGAATTGTGCAGAGGAAAACCAAAGGACGTTTTGGTTTCCTGATAATATTGCCGAATTATTACAATCGTCAACTGAGAAGTTAGAACTTTTGGATGCGCGTACACGCAGAGAACTCTTTCGTTATCATTATTATATTACAACTCTTTCATTAATATGCAGTAATAATGATGTATTGAGGTATACTTATGGAAAGCACTACAGGGTACAAAATAAAGGACAGCATATGACTTTAGTGATATCAAAAGAAAGGAGGGATCATAGTACCCTTACATAGTACCGTAGATTGTGTGGCGGCCCATTGTTTGGCTACAGTCAATGCTGCTGCCATCGCCGACACGTTGGAATGTTTGTATGATGTCAGTAATAGGCTACAAAATACTTCTCTTGAAAACCTTTTGGTTTTGAGAACCAAAGAACTAATTACTATGGCTAAATATGATTCACATAAGTATAGAATTCTTGGCCTTCAAACCAACACGTTTATCGTTTAAGGATTTTTTTCTTACAGCAATCGCGAGTTCTCAGCTTGGATGCGCCATGCAAAAATATACTGCAGTGAATTTCGAGACGGTAAATGATGTATAAACACCCAAAGATATTAAATAACTAGAACTGGACGCAAAGGATTAAGTGTAAGTACATCCGTCCTGTATATGGCGGTGTGCATGGGGGAGAGGAGGCACAAGGTACACTTTGTTATTACGTAGTGGAGGCCAAATCAGAACAAGTCTGCAGCTGCAAGCGGGCGGATCAGTAACACAAGCGCCTGTAAAGCATCATACGCTTACAATAGAATCATTACCGGCTGGTTTATATATTTGTCCCAAATCACGCAGTAGCGGAGTAAAATACTAGGGAAAGGGGAAGTCAGCGGCGTGTGTCCAGGCAGAACTCAAGTGCGGGTGTGGTTTCGGGATGGATTTTTGAACAGCCTACTGGAATGTTTTCAATGAACGATACAGGAATCATTTTGCTTTTCAAGACAGGTTTATTGATGACGTCGTAGATGTGTTGGGATTCGATGACAGAAATCAATTTCGACTGGGCACAATCCAAGGCTACAGAAGACTTACAGCCACAAGTGACAAAAACTGACGAACTGCCATCTTACGAGAGAGCGAGCAACACTTAGAAATGAAGATTTCAACAATATATCCACAAAGCAAGCTTGCGAGCGTCACTCTACGGTACCTATGTGAAAGACAGCGACCCTTCAAAATACAGAAGCTAATAATACATCAACTACCTACAGCTTTCGACTGCGCCACAACAACCCGAAAGAGAAGGAAAATGGACGTTGGCTTGGAGTGCTGAGCTAGCTACAATAATGCTTAGGAAGTTGGGCGTTTGAAGTTGAGAAACCAAAGAGTATTTGTGTCAATTTGTAGCAATAACGGCAGTGCACCTAAATAAACAGGCCAGCGGACTTCGAAAGGGCATTTATGGAAACGACTAGGGCTGGACAATATCCGAAATGATTGAGCGAAAGTTGGTTGGTTGTCCTATGCAGTGGTGGACCCGGTACCCTATGTTCACCCTGTATTACCGTGGCACGAATTCTGAATATAAATGATTAGGAACTCTTTAATCTATTGCTCGATGTGCAGTACACGGGGGTCGCTTATTATAGCTAATATTTTGCTATTAAACATAACACCATGTCTGCGCGTCAAGTCGTGATGAATCCGAATAAAACACTGAGCTACCCGATGTAGCCCAAGACGCTGACAAGAAGCACCAAACAACTAACACTCGCCAACTCCGCATTCCAAGCGCTGAGTTTCTCCGAACTTCCATAAGTCGAACCGCACTGACAAGCGAAATACAACTAAAAAGTGTCCCTGATATATATAGTTATATATCTAATTATACGGCAAAACCCAAGTCTTGACCCAAGTGACCTGCGGAGAGGGAAGCAAATCGCGCCAAGGTAACTGGGCTGCATCTCGGCAGAGCACAACGCATCGACTCAGCGGAACACCAGGGCGAGCTCTGCGAAATTCGCTGACAAGTGTCTGACGTAACGAGTCAAAACACTACTTTTCTCGAGAGGTTCGCGACAAATCATTTCGAATAAGCAATGCAGAGATTATATTTTTGAATTAACAATTCTAAATTGATGGAAAAATTAATGAAAAGAGTCAGGTCTAAAAGTAAGATACGTAGCCCATTTGCGCAAACTAGATAAAGCTGCGGCACACAAACCGGCTTATTTTATGAGATACCGGTACTGACTGAAGCATCTATCACAGATCAATTTCAGTTTCTGAGAGTAGCGGAGATAAAAAAAACTGGTATTCTGGAGAGAGGCAAACGTCGTAGAACAATTTTCGACAGCAGTACGGTAATGATCACCGAACATAAATGAAGATCAGCATACAACAAATTCTGACTTCGACGACAAGAACAACAACAACAAACTATGACATCGGCTAAAGTCACCAAACAACAATTCCGACTGAAACGGAAATCACAAACAACTTAGTAAACAGAGGAGAAGATCACCAAACAAATACCTTAAAAATGCGACAGCTAACCAAAAAAACAACTTTCGACAGACGCATATATTGATGAACAGCTAGGTAGTATTGACAGAAGCGAAGATCACAGAACAACTACAATTTACAATCAGAAAACATAGTTATTCCCACAACTGACTAATACGATCAATGTGACTCAATCAACGAACAGCGATGAATCACTGAGGATCAGGATGAAAGGCGTTCATATATTCCTACAGACATGACATTTGCTAATGATATCGAAGGATTTTGTTAGAAATTCCGAATGTGACATTATAACCCCACACGGCCGCACGGAAGTAGAGCTGAAAGTCGTATTTGTCTCTTGAAACAACTTCAACACAGCGTAAAAATGCCTTCCCGATGTAGACATTAGTGCTGCAGGCAACAGCGCTCAGCCCTGCACTTTTACAGTTTGCAGCACTCAAGTTGTAACTAACGACTATGATATGCTTGAATATATACTTTAGGACTTACTTCCCTGACGTGTTGAGATTCTGGAAATTTGGGTAATGTACTGAAAGTGCTCTTATTTAATTTTCATTACTCAAAATGAGCATCATATGTTTCTGTATGGAAGTAGAGGCAATCATACAATCTTTCCGTGTTTTTAAACATTTATTACTCTGAAAGTGAACAAGGTAGATAGAATATTATAGTGAATAGTTTATGCCTTCGTCTCAACAACAAACAAGATGTAACAGAGGAAGAAATAAGGGCCATACAGTATGCCAATAGAAAAGTGCCCATGTACGAAACTGTTCCCACGCAGGTGAAGGTGAACAAGGTAGAGCAACTGTTGTCGGCATACTGCTATTAGCTACATTTCTTAGAAGCCTAGAAACTTCAATTTCCTGAATGTTAATAGCAATCAAGCTGTAGCTATACTTCATAGCACTCACAATATGACTTTTTATAATGAGGGAAAGACCGTATGCTCACCCTGTAGACTATTACCATGACAGAAAGGGATTGCAAGCAAACCAGTACTGGATGCTGATGCGCGCATAATCCATTTATATTCAACAGCTTCGTTCTCTTCAGCCACAAATATTTAGTTGAAAAAGAAACAAGCGGGCACCAGGGCTGAATGGACATGTGTAGCTATGGAATCTTTCACAGAACAAATCGACTCCAGCCACAGATCCCGTGTTCTAAGGCCTAGAGAAAAGCACGCGGCATGATCGACAAATGATGCACGCAAATGCCAATCGGTAAGGGATACATGAACGTCTTTCGTTAATGCAAGTATCATAATACACTACAGATCAGTGAAGAGAAGAACCTCCAGTGGGACAACAGCCATCATCGTGAAACGAGCTGCGTTGAAAGTTTAGCCTCTACCAAATTTGGCTACGTCATTAGCGTTTCATGTGTCACCACAGTACACTAAACGTAGTACGTTAAAACAAGTTTCCGTTGGGTCAGTGACGTCGTAACGACTTCAAAACTGTAGGTAACCTTAGAAGGAATTTCACGCGCCAGTTCTAGGTCGTTCTGATGTCACAATACCGACGGAATCATAATCCTGACGTACTCCATGAGGTACTACGAAGTGATTTTTACGCCACTTACGGTACGTCACTATGCAGCAGGAATCACAATCCTAACATGGTAATGACTGGGTTTAATTTACGGTGAGCCGTGTACACAACTATACCAATTTTACCTAAATCTTTTGAGCTTTCGTAGATGGGAGAACATTTCGCCGCCTGGTATATACTGCATTATCATGTACAAGTTGGAGGAGTCCTATGGAGAGAAATACACAATTAATAACAATAGAGATAAGTTGGCATAGAGACATATTTGAGCCACTGCAACACAACAATGATGTTAGGTAGGTAGTTCACCAACCCTTTCCCTGATGCATGTCGTTCTTAGCAACGTACTCTTCATTGCTGAGTATCAAAAAATGTCAATGCAGCAGCGTTGCTTGACTGATATGTTAACTGAATATGCCACTGAAGCAGCGTTAAAATATATTTAATAGTAAGCTTCAAACATATACCTACTTTTCCGTTCGGACATTCTCGCGCGCTGACCACGAAATTAATTAATGCACGGTAATCTTTATGAGAGCGTAGGTACCATTCCACAATTCAGCCCGTTCAGTACCGAACACAGTGAACTGCCATCAACAATATCACTTTGGATAGACGGTCAATATCAAAAAGGCAGAATCAAGTTTTAGGAGAAGGACTGAGTTGTTAGCCACTTGAGGCGGGCTCTTTAGCAAGTTATCTTCACGCTTAACCTGTTAACCTTGTTTAATCATTTTTTATATTTTTTCTTCATTCCTCTTTGCTTCACCTTTCAAGTTTGTCAATATCTAGGAAATGAAAGGACTGCGGCAATCAGAGAAAGGGTTAGCATTAACACAAACAACTTCAGACATCATAAATAAAAGTTATAAACATGAAGACACTGTTGGTAGCTATTATCTCTCAATAAGAATGCAGAAAAATAGTTATATAATAGCAAACATCATATTTATAAAGAGACAAATACAACGATGAACCCGTGGCTGGAAGGCAACAATTACGATTAGAAAATATTCCAAGAGTATGGCAATTAGATATGAATGGCACGCTAGATTAGCTCACTTCAATGGCTTCTAGAGGGCGGGAACGATAGTTACTATTGCTCTTTGGGAACGGGCCTGTTGATCCGTCTACAGCCTGCTATTTAATCCTAGTTGAGATACTCTAATTCAATTAGCTGTAACCCGTATAGAACTTCGGTCTTTAAAGTTCGATTCGTTCCGGCTCATTGGTCAGTGATGAGAGCATTAAAGTTTATTTCAAATACCGCATCGAACGCTAGGAAGCAATTGCAGTTAATCGGAGTAGATCATCACGATTGGTTTGAGCAAATCGAAGACACCATTAAATAGAACATACCGACTCTATTATTCCCTCTGTTCTGAAATAGGCCTACATATATAGCCTAGTTGTTCCACAGTCTCAAATTTCAACTGCCTCATTTTGGAGTGGTACAAAGATGAGCCAATTGAAATTTGTGGCTGTGGAAGATCTATTTCAGAACCGAGGGAGTAGTAAGCTTATTGATATTATAGAAATAATGCAAAGCTTCTCAGCCACTGCAAACGGCGTTACTATAGCTAACAATGGGGCCAATCATACAGCAACAATATCATACAAATGCCTTAGCTAGTTCCCCAGTCACTGCAAGACGGTACTTCTGCAGCTAACAATAGCGCTATCTATAGCAGCAACACGAGCAGAGGCCTTGAGTCGCCATATTCTCGTCATCTGTCCAATCCTGCCTCCGTAACACGGCAAATCTGAAGTCGTTTTACTGCTCGCCTTTATAGGATGGGAGCGCTACGGCAGGCCGGCCGGCAGCCATCAAAAGCTATGGTTAGCTTAGCTTAAAAGTCGATAAGAAACCGGGAGGGAAAAAGCACGAGTATTTTGCCGCGAGACGTCGCTGACCTGAGGAGATAGCAGACACGGCGAAGATTTCTGATGGTCTCGGGAAAAAAAGCGAACTAAGACGGCGCTTGGGTTGGATTGATTGATCATACCTTATGGAGTCAAATGGAATAAAATCTCTCAGTGATAAATTATCACATGTCGTACTAAATAGCACAGGCCTGACTAATGCAAGCTGAGCAAATGTTGGCAGCCTACAGGTATTTGATGGTTGAGTCGAATAGAGAGGAGCGAGGGAAAAGTGTGTAAACTGTGACCGGACTGAAAATTAACCTTATTTTGAGCAGGCTGTGTTATTTTGCTGCAACAATTTGTTGTTTCAGTGTCCTACGGGAAGAAAAGCTTTGTGGCACGACCGGCTGAAAAGGCTCTCGTAGGACTAGTATTACGAAAGTAACCATATATAGTCATTTGCTCCATAGAAGATTTTACTAGGGTTGAGCGCCTGAATGAAATACCACTTGACCACGGTCGGTAACGTTCCTACGATATAAGGAAGTGCAGTTCAGCACTGCAAGGATAAAAGCTCCTTAGACACTGTATGGAGTTTCAAGAATAAGGAAAGAGGGCGCTTGGCCGAGCAAGAATAATTAACGATAGGCATATACTTTTATTAGCTAAGAAATAAATGAAATAAATGCCACAAGTATATTCAAACTTAATGAATGACTACGATAAATACGCCCTTACTTTACTTCCAAATCATTTTACTCCCGGGTGAGAACCTGAAGTCTGAAAATCAACGCGGTAAAAAAATATACAAAATAATTCATTGAAATAAACACAGATCACATAAAATATTTAAATAAATAACAAAAACTGTAGAAGCCTAACTTGGTATACAAGTGCTCATATTATTGGTATGAACATTTTCCCCCAATTTTGAAAATTTCCCTATAGGCACTAGAAAAGGTGTTTCAAACGATCAAATGGAAGGAACATGCATAACGTTAAAAAAGGAGGTAAGGCGATAGATCACATTCCGCAGGTCAGATTAAGAGAATGAACTCACCTTAAAATGATATTCTAAACTGACGAGGAAGGGGAAGCTGATAGCTTGCAATATTCGTTTTTCATTAAGCGTGTGTTCCACCTGCTTCAACTTGACAACCTGCACGGAGAGGTGTAGGTAAGTCTTAGAAAAATATCTGACTGTTGGTAAGAATTATAAGAGTCGTACAGGGTAGCTAGTGAGTGGTCCCCTGCTGCAACTTGACAACCTGCACGTAGTGGTATCAGTTCTTCGTCGATAATTATTACCATTGATACTACGGTATAATACCTAAGTGGTAACCAACAGTACAGGTCGTACGGTAGATAGTAGCGAGTAGTTCACCTGCTTCAACTCGACAACCTGCACCGAGTGGTAGCTATACGTTTGAGTTGGACTATTATCAATAATATTAGAAAATAATCTAGTAGCTATCGATCACAATTCAGAGGGAGGTGTAACCAAATAATTTTTGACGTGCCAAAATAAGAGACTTCTGTAGCTGTTCGAAATCTAATTACAACAATACGAGACACTGCTTCCATGTCTGTGATATCTCCAAGGTTTCGTACTCTTAACAGAGGAGAATTGCACAAAGAAATTCCCTAGTAACGTAACCAAATCCTGCGAATAGAAACATTCTAATTCGAGAAAAAAAAAACTCTATTGTTTTGTGCTCTACTAAACCACAACAGTTTGGCAAGCTACAATAATTACAGAGTTGTCGGTGCGTGCGTAGCTGCAGTTACAAAAGAAGGAACACGTAGCACCTCAAACAAAACCGAGGGACTTTTTGACAGAATCAGAAACTCGGTCCAGTGCAGAAAGAGCAGTAAAAAGGCGATACGTGGCAACTTGCGGAGTCGATGAACATGTCCGACTCCAACATATAGTTCCAGTCAGTGTCCGATGCAGACTCTGACTTCTTGTACCTCCAAAACGTCTGACTCCTTTTCTAACAAAATAGGAGCATTTTCACTGACTTCGACTCCTGGGAAAGCGAGTGCCCAGCTTATACCCTGCAACTCTGACAAGTAGAAGCATGAAGAACGAAAACTAAAGAATAGTCGGTGCTGGTATACTGTGTGCTTGAGTGGCTCACCTTATATTCAAGTACCGTACCTATAATGTGAGCCTGTTAAATTACGGTGCCCAGCTATTCTTCCTGAAGAGAACTTATGCTAGCCTATTTTAATCTAACATAGTCTAACTCAACACTTTAAGGTAGTCCACCGACTATACTATGTGAGGTAAGGCAGTCGTCTATGGGTGGGGGGAAGGGGGGGAGCAGATGATAACCAGGGCAAGAAAACGTGGCAGACACAGCAGGCTGGCTAGGGTACATAATCATCAGTAACTGATATGAATATCCCCTAATTTCCCTAGGGAGGGCGACAGTCCGCCAGGATATGATCAAAAACGCTCAGCCCGACAGTAATTGACATAAAAAATTACACCGACCTGGAATTCAATTTAATTCGATCGGGTAAGATTTGTTCCCATTCAGAAGGTATTTTTCTTTTCTTACTCTTACTCGTGCTGAAAGAAGCGCTCGATGGGAAACTTATTATGATAACAGTAACTATGGAACACTAATTACCTATGGGAATACTTATTAGTCAGTTTGTAGTGATGGTTGCTAACAGAATATGAAGGAATTAGATTAAAAACAGATGCATGGGAGAGTTTGCCAAATGTAATAAATAGAATTAAATAACTTGTCATACATATTGGTCTCTAGAAAGTAAAACATATTACGTTTACGAGCCCATGGCTGAATAAGGCAAATATTAATATATTATACTCAAACTTTATGGCTAATTGGGACATGAAGTAACGAGTTTCAAGAAGCACAGGGTGGACCTGTAAACACCAGTGGCAAGCTACTCTACTCCTAATATATAAAAGCCCCATTATCTACAGCGCACCCTTCTAACCAAAGAAAGTAAAGAAAGAATGGGCACGTAGTATGTTAAAGAAACGAGGAACTCGTTGATGAGAACACAAAACCGGGAAAGAAAAGACAGAGCAGTGGAAAAAAATGTGACATGCGTAGTATGTAGAATTAAAAAAATACAGTGGGAGGGTACGAAAGAAACGACGTCGTGGAGGCGTGTCTGGGGGGGGGGAGGAGGGGGGAGGTTAAAGCAACTTAAATTGGTTTCCTATGAGGCGCTACTCCCCGAACTATGGAGTGAACGAAAGTCAGATCTGTGCCGTACTCCATGACACCTTTCCTTGCAACAATTACTGTAGCTATCTTACTTAACGTCTCAATTTGTTCAGAGATGGAAATTACCCGAAAGTGCGCTGAAGTGCTAAATTACCTCCAGAAGACCAGGTTTTAATGATCCACTTCTCCATAGTTTGATAACACGGGTGTACACAAAGTATATAGCCCCATCATTGGTGAAAGATACAACTTGTCAAAGAACTTGAAACACCGGTACCTAAAAAATCGCCCACTAAGTGACCGAGTGTAGAACAGCCTTCTTTTGCAACCATAACAATTTGTTACACAAAGAAGAAACTTTTGATAGCGTGACCAAATATATAATCAACCAAATAGGCTACATTTTATTGTGAGGACCACAGAGAAAAAAGATTTTCGTACTCAATAAAGTACACTTACGAGAACTCTCTATAGCTAGTTAATGCACGAAATACTAAAACCGAAACAATTCTTTCCAATACTGAGCCATCTGGTTATGAGCTTGGTTGAATATTTCTTTACATGAACATCATAAGTTTACAGCAGGTTCATTTTATTTCCTTAGATAATCTTCATGTCATTACGTAAACTTGAGATGTTACTGTAGTGTGGTGTTGAAACTGCAAAACCGACACCCAGCCGTACGTCCCATCCGACACCCCGTGAGGGGATATGGGCATAGTTATGGCAGAGCACGTACCTTCTGTTTGTCAAGGATCTTCATAGCGTAGTATTTCTTACACTCCTTCCGTTGTACGAGCATCACACGACCGAAGCTGCCCGTACCCAAAGTCTTCAGTCTCTCGAAGTCATCCAATGACGCTGTGTTCTGTAAAGGGAGTGTATCGTCAGCGGGCGGGGCTCTGAACCTCTGCAAATTGCAAACCTGCTTCTGTATCGGAATACTGTAATTCACTGTGATAATATAGGTAGGTACCGATTTACTATCACAACTGCTGCGAACATTTACACTAATAATTACCGATACCTCTGTCGCGCAGACTTGACATCCACAGACACCGCTATACCACAACTTCTCAAACTTGCGTCTAGCTATAGCTACTCTTGAGTATACTGCAATTACTTCAGAGTGGCATCCGCATTTACCCCTAACGCAAACTGCATTAACTTGTATCCACATCTAGCCATTCCACTCCAACGCAAGCATGCATCCGCATGTATCTATTTTTTGCGTTCGAGCTCAGATTCAGAGACGGGGTGCACAGCATATCGCGCGACACAGAGAGCCAGTTGAGGGCGAGGGTGCGCACAGAGGGCCCGGTCTTCTATCAGGACAGGACCCGCATGGCTAGTAAGAGCCCTTGCCAGCAGCGTAACTTAACAACGCTTCATTTAACGAAGACGAGCATAAACGCGGGGCTGCCGCAGCCACCGCGCTGCACCGTATCATTTGCGATGGCAAAAATAGACACCAGACATCGTCGGGTATAGAGAAAAAATTCTGATCCACATCGTTGGCAGAAGAGAGAAAGAGATTAAGCTAAGCCACTTGTGGGAAGAGAAATGGCTTGCAGCTATGGCAGTAATATAGCAGAGAAAAGTTTACGCTTTCCTGTTTTACAAGAGTGACAGTCAAACAGAGAAAGAAATAAGGGACATCATGGCAGCTGTCACCAACAAATTGACCTGGGACAAAGCACTATAGTGCGACCGCATTCAGAATTTGCTGTACAATTCTGATCGCCTAATCAGTTCAACGATAGCGATAAAACAGGATGAATCCAACGCAGAACATCAAACCTGATAGGTATATATATATATACCTTAGCTGCAAACCAGACATACGAGTGTCACCTGCAGCAAGTGGGATTTGTCTCGCTCGAGTAACAGAATCATTCAAGTACTTAAACGACTTCAGCGACATGTTTTCAACGGAACTTTTGAGAGAGACGTTAATGATCGCTTGCGAAAGAACGGACAGAAACTCAAAAAGCTCGAAGAACTACTCTAAGGAAGCAATTCTTTCCGTAGGTATTTCATAGTGAATATCTGGACTAGAATCCCCTCCAACGTTGTCGGTGCAGAGACGATCAATGTGTTTAAAAATCGTTTGGACAAACATTGGAGTGGCACCCTCCACAGCTACGTACACCTCCAGGAGTCACAAACTCTTAACGGCCCAAAGCTTCAGAGGCCACCTCGAGCCACCTTCTTTTACGCACCAACAAACACCGTTAGAAGGTATTGGCAGGCATGAAAATGGAAAGTGGGAAGGTGGGCAGTATCAAGAGATGCCGCAAAGGCATTGGTGCGTAAAAGGTAACCAATGGGATCCGTTGGGCCATGGCTCCCTATAACACATATATCGACTTCAGTTTACAGAAATAAGCTAAACAATGGCATTTGCATGGGAAGCAAGAAGAGACCGACCACGTCAGTTCAATAACCAACAATAAACTAGAATTGAGAAATCGGGTGATATTAGGTCGGACTCTAGCTGGAGCTCTTGGATCTACTGTTGGTCCGACTCCAGCTCCTAGTATTTCTAGGGCTCTGACTCCAAATCCCAACGCCGGTTCCGATTCTTGAATATAACTAGCAGTTAGCAAGACCGTCTACTCAGCCCTGATACGACCAAAAAGACACAAAGGAATTACGGTAAAGAATTTTGGAATGACATCTCGTAACATTTACACACTTTGAAACAAGGAGTCAGGCACAAATTAATAAAAATTAAGCTACGGAAATTATTTTCCGACCTTTACAATGACGTTGTGCACTATTTTGGAAAGAAATTATAAATAATATAAACACAAACACAATGGAACTGAATATCGGCTAGTTTACGCATCTGTATCGCTTTCAAAAGCTAACTAACAAACCAAACAATAAAGGAAATGGAGAAAAGCTAGAAACGCGAAACCCACGCACAGCGGTGTTACCACATAGGACAAGCGAGCATGAGAACAGCAAGTCGGAAAAGACAGGGAGAAGCAGAACACAAAGTGAGAAGTGTGGAAATGGAAGGAGGCAAAACGGGCACGAAGAAGAGATGTGCAGAAAGCCTGACTAAGGTCACAAGGAACTTACGGGGTCCATCTTGAGGCGTTTCTACCCATGACATAAAACTGGCGAACGTTACACTATGACTTATTCTATATCCCCCGAGAGGTAAAAAATATACACCTATTAAGAACCTAGAATAGTATAGTGAGAGAAACCACTCGCGCCGAAGACTCGTTACCAACCAAAATTATGTAGCAATTAAGACTCTAAACTCAGGTCAACGCCTCACTTCCAAAATTATTTAGCTCATAGCTAAATTTTCAATTCAGGCCAAAGGCTCACTACCAAAATTGTACATATGGACCGGGCTAAAGAAAACATCTTTTTCTTAAAGGTTTGAAATAACCTCTTGCGTTTTTTTCATTCGAGAAGAAAAGTTTCGAATAATTTTTACTAAATATGCACTAGTTTTCATTCAAATTTCATGAATTGGAATTGGCCATTTTTTTTTTTTTTTGCAAATCTTGGAACCAGTCCGTGGCCATTCTTGACTCCAACCAAAAAGTCCGACTTCTAACAATTGAAATCCGACTCCTGCACTCCTGAGAGAAACCACGTAAGGGAAAGATAGGATTTCGATTACATTACACGAGTGAGCAGAACAAGAAAAAGACAGTTGTATAAGAAATATAAGAGAATTACAGTATACTGAAAAGCATTACACGCGATGGCAGAGGACAAGGTTAAATGTTAGCATATCAGAAGCGCCCTTCAATTTTCACTGTAAGAGCTGAGCTCACTGTAACGTGATTCCAAATAGCTACATTCACCGTAAAGAAAATGGTGCCGCATCGAATCGATAATACACGCAATGCGAAATATACACAAGACATGAGCTCAGTACAACACTAATGAATCTTCCTGTCAACAAAACATATTAATAATGCTGAAAATACGAAATGAATTCAAGCGATGAGCTGAGTACATGCAACACGAGTCTTACATTCCCCGTAACAGATCGTTGCAATATAATGCACCCGAGCGAGAAGTAAACTCTACAGGAATGAGCTTGGAGCAGTGCGAGTTAATATATTTATTGCCAAAATAGGTTGATCTACCGGGAATATAAATTTCACTATAAAAGAAACACTTATGCGGCTACAATTATTGTTCACAAAAGTAAAAACAAACTTTTTGATAATTAGAAATCTATCAATGCTCAGACAATATAAAAAATATGATTGTATCAAACTGTGTTAATGGATAAACGCAACAAAAATTATAAAATCTTGAATAATGAAACTACATTGAGCTTCACAACCGACGAACATTCGTTTAGCTCCTACAAAAACTAGTGCACCAAACGCAACCCTTTTGTTGAATAAGTCATGAAAATATGTATTTGAAAACATCTTACCATCCCATCGAAAAAGTTCACAATACTGCAAAATTTACGAAGTCCACGAAGTTCACGAAGTCCACGAAGTTCACCAAATTCACCAAGTCCACGAAGTTCACCAAGTGCACAAAAGCAACCCAAATCACAAAGGCCCCTGACCAGGCCTAACCTAATAACCCGGGAATTCTCGGGTTCCTATCCTAGATACGGTTTGGCAAAAAGAAAACTTGGGTGCCTTCATTTTTTTCTGCTGTATTAGATACGGGAAAAATAAGGCTACGGACGGACGGCTCTCTTATTATAGTACTAGTGGCCCGGGCCGTCATTATAAATGACGGTACAAAGTTAGCACCTGAGGAAAACCCCCACTGTCTCCTGTGCTTATTACTGTTCAGAAGGATTTTTAAATGAAAATACAGAATTTCGCCTAAAAAAATGGATAGATATTATGAGGCGTGGGTGACATCTCCCGTAGCAACAATGAACATGTACAGACACGATCATGCAGGCGAGCTCAGGTCCCTCAGCTGGAGCGCCCAAGTGCGACCCCCGTATCCAGGATACCATCTTCGACACCTGAATTTTCTCCTATATTATTCCCATAGAGCGTGACAGGAAAGATATAAATATAGTTATAAATGAATTAATGAATAAAAACACGACGTGAATTATTATATAGTACTGATAGATTGAAAATTTTGTAATACTTCTGAAATGAGTAGGTAATAATAATAATAATAAAATAAGTGTGTCAATAACATCAACACTGCAAAGCTGTCATAAGCAGGGTTGCGGAGTCGCATGGCAAGATCCGACTCCGATTCCTGGGTTTTACCCGTTTCCGACTCAAGACTCCATGTATTATAAGGACTCTAAAAACTGGTCGAATCCGACTTTTTTTCTCTCCCTTAACAAAAACAGGCCAATGTTCACCGACTTTTCGTAGTCGCAAATGACAAATGCATGATTTTTGGCGCGAAATATTAGCAGTCTTGATTGGTCAGCGAAATCACCAGACCTGTATTAAATATAAAATCGATGGAGAACTTCCTTGAGGCATGTTTATGAAAATGATAGGCAAATTACAGAAGAGATGGCTTCTTTATGCTCCTGAGAGCTGCTGGGACAAAAATCTCTTTTGAAACTTTGATGCAACTCAATAGCAGCTGGACCCATACCTATAAGTTCCATAGTCCAAGGATAATTTTTGTAAATACCGCAGATTCAGTTTACTCAACTTTAAATAAATGAGCTGTGGAGCGCCTCATCTTTCCTAACAGCTTCCAGATCACTGTGAATTTCCCCGGTAAATTTTTGACTATTCCTTTTGAACTTCAACGTTGACTAGCAATAGTTACATCCTCCAAGGAGGTTATGTTTTCGCCGTGATTGTCTCTCTGTCTGTCACCAAGATAACTCAAGAAGTTATGAACCGATTTGGACGAAATTTGCAGGAATTGTTAGGTATGTTAGGAGGAACTGATGATTAACTTTTGGTGAAGATATGTCCATCCGTTTCTTTGTTTGCCTCATTTTTCTCAATGCCATAACTCAAAGAGTTATGGATGGAGTTTTATGAAATTAACATGAGTTGCTGGGTATCTAACAAAAAGTAAATAACCAAATTTTGGTAATGACCCGTTTGTTCGTTCGTTCGTTCGTGGGTCACCGTTTTAATTTTAAGCTTGTTAGCACAATAACTCAGAAAATAACGAATGGATCTTTATGAAATTAAATTAATTAATACTAACAAGTAATGTTGAGAGACATAAATGATTAAATTTTGGTGCAGATCGGTTTGTTCGTTTGTATGTTTGACTCATCTTTGTCATAACGCTTGTTAGCAGTATAACTAAAAAAGTTATCAACGGATTTTCAAGAAAATTGCACAAGCTGTTATTACTATCAAGAGGCACAAATGGTTAGAGTTTGGAGCTTATACAAAGAAAATTATGGTTTCAGAGCCAATATGAATTCTTCGCTACCGTTGCCTCGCTTGGAGGAAGTATCCGCTCTCAGAGTGCTCTAGTTACACATGTTTTGTTCGTACGTATTTGCTTAATTTGGCGCACATTTCGTGAACTTTGAAGCAGCACCTAGTCAAAAAGTTTTGAAAAAATTTCAACAGTATTTTATCTTCATTACCGGTACCACCACATTCTATACTTATTACTCGTAACAAAAGTTACAAAACAATACCGTAGAATTAGTGCTGCCAACACTAAGTAAACTAAAAACACGACCACCCAACAATGCAAATCTATACTTCTAGGCGTATGCAAACAAAGGGGCTTACCTTCTCTGGCTTCTTCCATCTCTCCTCGAAGTCTTCCTTTTTGCTTTCCAAGAATTCTCTGACTGTAAAGAGAGAGAAAAAAAGATGTTAGATACATCAGCGACATTAGTGGGGAATGCGATGAACACGAAATACAAGTGCCTGCACAATTTAATGCGTGTTTCAATGAACACTTCGAAATGCAGGCGCAATGCAATGGAACTTCACAAATCCCTATCGGATGCACGATCTGCAAGTTCAATTATGAGGAAGATAGGTATTTGTCATGGAACAGAAGTACTGGTATCTTTGTTCCAAGCACCACGGAGTAGGTAGGAACAACTAGCAGGGAAATGTACTGAGAATGTAACAGTGAAATAAATGATTGAAATTTAAGATAGCATTGAAATTTGTCTAATTCATGCAGCTCTTTATGAACAAACAGCAGAGAAAAAGTAATGCAAAGACACATTGAAAAAGTAATACGCAATACAATAATTTATTTACACTGATCGACATCATACATAATTGGTATATACCATTGTAGTAAATTCCTTTTTAATGTGAACCTCAATGAGTACATAATAGCAGTGAAGGAAATGTTGCAGATGAAAATACAATCCACGATTCGCAATTGTGACTCGCAAGAAACCGTATCATTAGCCTACGTTTAATGAAAGTTTAACACCGGTGATGATCGAAAAAGACATTTCGCAATTAAGCGCATGGGAATGAAGCAACCGTGAAAATGTATAGAAAAATCCAAAAGAGATTTACGAGAAGGAAATACAACTAAATACGGTATTCAGTGCCAATAAGATTCAATAAACTTGCGGACATCATACCGTATTAGGTGAAGAATAATCAATGATCAAATCAACTACAGACGAGGTAATCATATACCTACCCAAAAATTCTTAAATAAGATAAATAATGACATGAAAAACTAGCACATGATCCAAACAGACATTATTTTAAGGGTTTACCTAAATAGTTCACGCCCGATGATGGAGTGACCAACTATAAGCCATAAGTCACATAGGTACCCTAGCAGAAGTTTTAGCCGTCTCCCCAGCTAAAACTATGGAACAACTTCTGGAGCAGGCTAAAATTCTGGCAGGGTATCTAAAACTCCAGCTTACTGAGTAAAATCAATAAAGAACGCTTGGCATACTGTACACAAGAAGAAAGAATTAAAGGCCTTAAAAGGTAGTGCCATGACACCATGACATAACGCGCTACAAGATAAAAATCTATCATTTAGGTATGTAGCGGGGAAAAGATTTCAAGTGTATGAAAATGCCGACTGTGTTTTTTTTTTTTTTTTAATTGGATTGCAGCAGTTAACGCGCCAATTAGAAAACTCAGGGGAGTCCAAGACAAAAAAGCTGAGCCAAAATTAACGGTGAACGTTGCCAAAGCTGCACTAACGACTGCCCAGCAGCGAACAGAAGGTAGTGCGCGACTCGTAAAATTGAATCAAAAAAGGATTTGTACGTTCCAGCAAAGCCGTCATATCGCGTAGACACTGCCTGCGCACTCCCCAGCGGTTGGCATTCAGTGGACGTGCAGAGGCACGGTCAAGTAAATGTTAGTTTAAGAGGTTAGAGTTCATATTACGAAATCCGTTGAGAACAATATTGGATAATTTTTTTAATACGATAAATTAACGACGTTCGGCTACAGTACTTCTGAGTTTCCTCCGTCTGTAACACCAACATACAGGCTATTTGCAAATATCTTCGAAAGCTCTCAACGTTTGGAACGACTCGATCTTTAGGATACACAGCAAAATCAAAACGCTGGCATCCATTAACTCGGCAACATAAAGCGAGTCCATCATATGCCGTCGGGGGAGCAGCAGCACATCAGAGGAGAGAAAGCTATAGCATCTCCAGCGAGGCCGAACAGAGCATAATTGGAGGTAGTTGAGCTCAATGTATACAGTGAGGGAATATTCTGCGCAATTGTGCCATTATCGGACAAAGAGAAGGACGCCACCAGTGAGACGATGTACAATGCGTTATGAGACCCCTAAAGACAGCATGAGGCGTACGGACTTTTTTTTTTCTTTTTTGCTTGTATTCATGAGAGCATATACGAAGCGTATCAACGGCAAATGTCTCATCGTTCATCTACGCATCACTAAAATCGCTAAAAAGTAAAACAAAGATACCACAATAGAAGAAACATGTCCGCATTTTCGTGTGAAATTACGGGGTAAAGCGCTCAAAAACATGGATGCGATGTCGAAAAGTTCAAGGTCCGACTCAGACTGTAATTCCTGATATATTTCAGTGTCCGACTCTTAGCTCGGGCCAACTACTGACCAGGCCTGCTAAAAATATACATAGATTTACTTTCATCACATTGCAAAGATACCTTACATTATAATTAGGATATGTGGCCTAAATATATCAATAGATTTTGAAAAACAAAACAAGTTTTAAAGTAGAGATTAAAGAATAGAATTGTCATTGTATTCCGACTTCCGACTCCTAGAAGCAGTGGGGGCCCGACTCTGACACTGCAACGCTGTTCACAAATGTATGAGACACGACAAAAACCAACGGCGACTCGAGAATGCGTGAGACGTGCGCACGTATTTCATGTATTCATGAGGGGCAAGTTTGGCGAGCATAAAAAGCGCATCAATTGGGCACCTCGGCGAATTTATGCGCATCTAGCTATGCACTTCTGAAGTGTATTACATCAGTATATGGACAATCTACTGCCGGAAACACAGCTGCTATATTGCTATAGAAAATGCATGCTGGCCAGTGCTATTTTTCGTGACCACCGTTTCAAGAATAGGTAATGGTATTCCTAGAGTAGGTGATGGTATTCCTACGACGCGCTGTGCCACAATGTGGCACATAATGGCTAACGAGTTAAACCACAATAATTAAAAATCAAACATTCGAGTGCATGTAAAAAACAACATTTACAACTAGGTACTACAACTTCAAATAAAAGACAATTGAGTAACTTTAAGCATCAACGGCCGGCCAGTTTTATAAAAATGCAATAAAACAAAATTTTATAACAAATGGCATCATGAACAAAACCGTTAAATAGATACCGATGCTGAAATACTCAAATGCACTTCGCTGCCTCACCATCACAAATTGCATGCAAGACTGATGACGATAAGACCGTCACCGCATAAGCAAGAGTTACGGTACTAACATGAGTCATCTTCATCCTCATCATCTTTGGAATGTGAGGATGAGGATCGAAATTTGCCGAAATGCGAAGCCCAGTGGAAGAGAAGCTTTACTCCCGACACGGGTTCGCTGTCGCACGACGGTTGTCGGCTCGTCCGGCGACTGGAGTGGCGGCTGCTGGTCCGACTGTTGCCGCGACTGGACGCTCGGCTGTTGGACTTGGATCCACTCGACAGGATGCTCGATATTGAATGCTGGAGACGGCTACTGGCACTTTCAATCATTTTGGACAGGGAGGAAGTTGAAGATTTGCTGGACTTCTTAGAGTTGCTGCGAGAATTCCCGACCAATTTAGAGGACTTGGATGAACCCTGGGACGAGGAGAGGGCAACACTGGAGTCGCGACCACTTGGGGCTGATGAAGCTGATCCGCTCTTTTGCGATTGCTTAGCGGGTGATTTTCGCGAATCAGAATCGTGGCGACTGGAAGAAGCCGAGCTCGATTTTTGTTTATCCGAGTCGCGTCGACTGGGAGAAGCCGAGCGCGATTTTTGTTGATCTGAGTCGCGGCGACTGGGAGAAGCCGAGCTCGATTTTTGTTGATCCGAGTCGCGTCGACTGGGAGAAGCCGAGCTCGATTTTTGTTCATCCGAGTCGCGGCGACTGGGAGAAGCCGAACTCGATTTTTGTTGATCCGAGTCGCGGTGACTGGGAGAAGCCGATTTCGATTTTTGTTGATCCGAGTCGCGGCGACTGGGAGAAGCCGAGCTCGATTTTTGTTGATCTGAGTCGCGGCGACTAGGAGAAGCCGAGCTCGATTTTTGTTGATCCGAGTCGCGGCGACTGGGAGATGCTGAACCTGATGTGTGCTGATCAGGACAACAACCGGATGATACAGATTCCGACTTTCGCGGAAGAGACGGGCGACGGTCAGGAGACACTGAACGTGAGTAATTTAAATTTGCTTGAATCGGGGATACATCCTCACCGACTGATGTGCGTCGACCGGACAAAGCCAAATCAGAGTCCTGTTTGAGTGCTAGTGGTTCAGAGTGGGAGCAGTCAGGTGATGATGAACTGGAACTTGCATCTAGAAGTTCTACTGATGCGTCACGATCGGAGCCCTGGCTAGTTAACGATATTACACTTGCTTTACTTGGTGAATCACGCTTCAAACAAACACCACTATTATTATCAGATGCTGTTGATCTTTCATCAGATTGCCGAGGCTTTGTAATAATAGGCGCTTTTTTAGACGCGTTTGAGTTAATCCTCAGGGTGAAGGATTCTGTAACGACACTCAGGCCAGAGGCAGGAGGTTTCGAGACTGTGGTAGTTGCGTCCACCTTCGTCGGCTCAGCTTGCTTTTCAGATGAACAGATTTCATCAAAGTCGCCCTTACGACTAAAGGCCGCTTGTTCAGAAACAGCTAACTTAGATGGTTTTTCCAAATTCGATTCCTGATCAGAATCTTTTCTATTCCAACCACCCGGCCCAATTTCTATGGACCCGGAAGTCTTCTTTGTTTTAGGCTCTTGGTCCGATTCTAGAACCCAGCTACCAGAAAGAACAATGTTCAATTCTGGTTGTTCTATCAATTCAAGACTTTGGTCAGATGTTCCAACATTCCAGGAATCGGAACAAATATCAGCAGACTCGGGCAGTTTCTCCGATTCAAACCACTGACCTGACTCTTTCCTACTCGAGCAAGATGGTCGTATATCCGTGTTCTTCAATTTCAGGGGCGTAGCCTGCGGGTCAGAACAAGCGGGCTTTTGCACAGCTAAGGCCGAACTATTCGAAGGTTGCGGTTCGACAGACAGTTCCCTCTCGGAGTCACTCGATGGTCGGGAATTCTCACTACCAAGATCGCACTCCTCGCTTTCAATTTCCTGAATGTTTTCATCAGAATCGGAACCGCCAGTAGCACTGGAGCGCGACGGCGGGTCGCTTCCGTTAACGTTCTCAATGTCACAATATTTTCCTTGTGAACTCAAGAGCATCTTTAGCAAAAAGCTCAGACACTGCCGAAAAGACTACAAGAAAAATCGCGTCTTCCAAATCAAACGCACGCCATGCTTCAAAACTTTGTACTTCTTACATGAAAAATAAACTGCAAGACAAACAAGTTTTTCTTCAAAAATTTTACAAAGCGTTGCACTTTCCGCATAAAATTTGAACCTTTCCCACAGGAATAATCTCAAAATTTAAAGTGAGCTTGTGTTGAGAAAATGAGATTTCTTCGATGAGCAAAAGTAAACAAAAAGAATATGTTGAGAAAGTTGGCTCGTGACAGCAAGAGACCCAAAGATCATAGATCTTTCAAAGTGGTGGCTTGAATTTGCATGAAGCAGGAAAAAGTTCCTCAAACGATAGAAGCTTCGGTAAATTCATTTAAAATCAAAGTGAACGTTAATATTCAAAACTGGAATCCTACCAGAAAGCCACAGCTCGTAACATAGCACATAACGCGATAGCACTCTAATATGCACTGAGCTCTCACCTCCGAACAGACAGACACTGCCCCCGAGACGCGGACACACACACACCATACTGTCGACAATACAGACTCGCAGTGGATCCACTAAAGCGGGCTGCAAAAAGTGCAGAACGCAGCCATCACCCCTACAGGACAAGCAAGCATGCACGACTGCATCTGCCCGGCTGATCTATTAGATTCAATTCATTCACATCACCAACATTATCGTCACAGGACAAACAAGCACGACTGTAGCAAAACTATTCGATGTAATTTCACAGATTCGTCGTTCGGCTAGCATTATTATTACCATATATTGAAAAGTTTAACTCTCAGTTTCCACTACAAAGGCGATATCACAGACGAAGAAAGAAGGGACATATAGTAAGACGATAGACCCGTGAAACCCATGCACGAGGGTGTTCCCACACAGGATTAACGCGCATAGCTAGAGACTAATGTAACCTACATGGTCCCCCTGGGGGCGCTGCTCCCTATAACATAGAATGGGCGAACTTAAACTAACCTAACTCTATGGCCCATCCTATGCCCCCCTGATCGAGGGGCGTTCGGCTAGAAACGTAGTCTTCAGTACAAATATAGGTACAAAGGTGCCATTAATAAACAAACTTTTGGTATGAAGATCCGCTGTTCTTCACACAGCACGGCAGCAATTTCCGTCAGTGGCAACGGGAGAACACAATGGATTGGCGCATTGCGAAGTGTGAGGTTTGTCAGATACGCAACAAGGAAAGCTAAATCAGAAAAACAAACGGTAACAATCAGTTCCAAATACCACTAAGAGTTATGTAGTTCTATATAAGTAACACATGATAACAAAAACAATTACTGTTCAGAATAAAAAGTACATGAAGAAGCCGTATAGCTACTGATTTATTTTATGCAATCACTTTACTGCAAAAAAAAATTACATCTGTGTCATGCCAACAGAAACTTGTGGGTAAAAAGCAGCTGAAGGAACCTTTCGAGACACAGGCGTTAAAATAAAAACTGATGCGATGCACTTATCAGATAAGTCGAGCAGTGCCAGATGTTGAACAACTTTAACTTCGTTCTAAGTCAATTCGAGCAAGTCCCACATTGTATTCCAGCTAATAACATGCGCCAAAAATGCTGGACAAGAAATCTGCAGAGGAATTCGATCCGTCCACAACAGGGCAGCAAGACAAATGTTGGAGTTACAATCAAGCCGAGCACAGACAACGAGATTTAATGAATTCTTGAGCGATACGAGATGGCACTCGATCGATCGGTAGTTCGGATGATTCCTAGCGGATTCCTGGCGACAAGCGCGAGATGAATAAGTTTCATGAAACAATGCATTGGACACGATTACACCAACAGCAGCTCACCAAAAACTTCCGAATATTTCACAAAACGGTGCATCTGGAAAGGACATGGCACCACACCCGAAATTTTTCAATATTTTATGTTCGTAAGAAAACGCAATTAGAGAAGACCACATAGACAGCACCATACTAGCTTTAACTTTTTGAAGAAGCGTAACCTTCATACAATTAACTTTATACAGCAAGCCATCCTATGCCACACGTACAGCTCGTTAATGCACAAATAGAAACAATTAGAAAGGCGAGTTCAATGAAACATAATCGTTGGCAAAAAGTATCTGGTGACATCTGCATTAACGGCGAGAGTGAACAGCGTATACCGCGAATCATATAAAGGTGATCTCATCTCATGAGCAGAAATCACATTCCGTAGCTACGGTACGTATCACGCGGCACAGCTAGCCGCTAACTTATTAGTATTACTTATTCATACCGCAAAATATGCATATTCGCATGTATATCGATTGGGTAGCTATTAAAACTTGACCCTGGAGCACGACCGAGACGAAGAATCGTCTAGCTATAGATTCTTGACTATTGGGTACAAGACGAAGGCGGTAGCCACACCATTAGTCAGTAATCCTCACAAATTTATCATTTCACATCTGCACACGAACACAGCAAGGAGCACTATGTGCATCATTCTGGAGCAGGAGCCGAAGACGGCAGCTAACAGCACAGGTCATTGCCGCACACTAAGAGACGATGGATCGAGAAGGCAACCTTCTCAGTACACATCCACGCACGTCTCCCAGAGAACCAATCACAGGGCCGTTTGTTTTCGACTTGTTTACGAAAGAAGCCATTGTCTCTTGCGTGTGACACCTCTTTACAAATACATCTCTTACACCTTGCTAAATAAATGTCAAAACGCTTAAACAGTGTCGGGCGCCGAAGCTGCAGGGGCGTTATTTACGGGACGATACACTCACGTGTCAAACTCGGCAACGTGCCGAACTCATTACAGCAGGAGCAGGAAGCTTCAGTGAAACGTAAACTGTACAGTGTGGAGGTCTGATGGACGAGGTAATGGCCACAGTTCTGCTCTAATTATTTATCTATTGCTATAGGTATAGGTGCAAGTGTGAGCGAATAAACTGTAAGCTTCCCTAGACACAACTACTGTGTTTGAGAGTAATAGGAAGGGGTGCGTAGTACGCCGACAGCGATGTGAAACCCATGCACGATCATGCATGGGTACAGCAAGCTGGGAAAAAAGAGGAAGAGCAGCATGAGGCACCATCAGTAGAAATATGAAAAAGGAAGGAAGCAAAGTGGACAGGAAAGACACGTGAAGAAAGCCCAGTTAACGCTAAGATAACCTGTGGGAATTAGTATTTAGTAATATATCATTTGTACACATATTCACAGTACTTGGCAATACTATTTTGTCAGGGATGAATGTTACAGCAATGATAACATTTAGGTTTTCACCACATAATTTTTTGCCAAAATTTAGACACCGCACAAATGAAAAGTACATCCAAGAACGCGTAAATAAGAGTCAAGGCCAGGTTCATTAATATATTGGGGCTCCCTATCCACACTGTTCCATGTGATCCCAAGAGAGGATGACTGAATGGCCAAGCGCAGCATGCGAAACAAACCGAGGAAGTCCTGATGTGGTGCAAACAGCGTAGAACTACAACAAGGAATGATCACCAGTAGAGTATATAGGCCTATAAGTGAAATAAGCAAACTGAGTACAAGAAAAGAAACTCTCCTACAGGACTGCAGGACAACTGTTCATGTGTGCCTCTTCGGTTTAAGACACTGTATTTCACTACTAATATTGTGCGCCAGTTAAAAAATGCGTACAAATGCTGCTGTCGTAGTAAGCTAAAATACTCTCAAGTGTAGGGCCTAAACATAGCCAACAAGGCAGATAACCTAATGTGAATGAAGGTTATAACTGGACCACAGAATGCAACTGAAATTCCATTTTTTATAAAATGTATCTATATGGCACATGAAACATTCGAACAGCCTTCAGTGCAAAAGCACATAACTCAACAACAGATAAATACAATCCACATAAAAGAGAGAGTGCACCAACCTTCATGGTTCATTGATCAATAGTGCGCCCAATAAAAAAAAAGAAACTGTAAGAGCTTGTGTCGTGTTTATGTACATATTACCCGCTTCCAAACAAAAAGAAAGAAATTACAAATATTATACCGTAGTCTACCTACTTCCTGCAGGAGAAATTTACAACACTCCAACATTATCAGACGGAATATGCAGGAGAGTAAGCTTAGCTGTAAAGCGATCACAAGTAGCGAAATAATGCTTGCAATAAAGAGAATGTAGGCTCGAATATTGTGTCAGTGTTACATGCCTCGGAAGATTATAAGACTGGCGGCCAACCAATTGGGGTCGCCGCAGAAGCTAAAATCCCAATTTAGCTTCTGAGCGGCGCCGCGGCGGCCCCAAATGTTGCTAGGGGAGGCAGCCTTAGTGGAGTACCAAGCCAACTCTACAATTTGGCTACGGTGACAGCTGCAATAATAATAACTACAGCACTCCGAGAGCGCACACCTCCACCAAGCGAGGAAACCGTAACGAAAAACTCAAATTGGATCTGAAACAATGATTTTCTTTGTATCAATGCCAAAATTTGATCATTTGTGCCTTTGATAGAATTAACAGTTTCTGTAATTTTCTTGAAGATCCATCCATAACTTTTGAGTTATGCTGCTAACAAACATTATTATAAACTGCTAACAAACATTATGACAAACATAAGTCAAACACACATACGGACCAACCGATCATCACCAAAATTTCAATCATTTATGATTTTTAGCATTGCTAACAATTCTTGTAAATTTCATGA
>LQNS02278165.1:4287550-4311156 GCA_001587735.2 Parhyale hawaiensis
AAATTCTGTAATCCATTAAATGTTTCCGCCCTTCGAATCACCAGCGTCACACATGTTGTCCGGTACCTATACGAGCGTCAAGATGTGCTACACTGAATGTAAATTACCCCATTCAAACGGAAAATTCGACGTTTTAGTTCACTTTTTTTAAAATTGTATCTCGTAAAAACTGACTGCTGTGTCACAGAACTTGACTTGAGTCCACGAATCAATGATTCTTCCGGAGTAAACACGTGATGCATAGGTGTTCGACGCTCATCAAATTGAGCATGCGTGATCTATCTTTGTGAATGCTGGGTTTCACTTCACCTCGTTCATTGAGCTTAGTAAGTAGGTAGTTGGTTTTCTCTTTTTTAGTTATTGGTAGGATGTTGATTTTATTTTGGGGGTTTGACTCAGGACGTAATTCGTCTAATCTTGTTAGTTAGGCGAGTTCAATATTGCCGTTGATGTATAGGCCTACGTGATTTTATTTCCATCTATTAAGGTGATAATTTTTACTAAGCAGCTAGTTTCGTGCATTAGTACGTAAAATGTAAACAGTACTAGTGTTGAAGGCGGCTTTCACACAATAAAACGAAGTGCAGTACAAGTATTTCTTAAAAGTGAAGTTCATAAAGGAAATAGGCTCCACCCGGACCTTATCTGCAGATCAGCTAATTGTTAGGTACCTATCTAGCGTTCGAGTAACCAAAAGGCAACGTTGAAAAGCCCAACTTCGTATGCAACCACACATCTCGCACACAAAAAGGGCGAGGCGATCAAGCAGGAGACATACAAACAACAGGATTGCTATCAGATTTGTTCGGAGGAAGTGTAAGCAGCGCGGAGGCATTCAGCAGCTGACTTCGTCAATAGCACGTCAACAGAAGGGCCGCGTCCGGCTGCGGTAGAGAGCCACATATTGACACTTTGTTTTGCGATGACATGCAGTCTGTAGTGATGAGTATATTATACCTATTGGATTAATTTACGTTATATATAAGCTACACCATACCTATAGTATGGTGTAGCCTATGGCATTAAGAACATATTTCGTGCGCGTAGGGTAAGGTGTCCAAGTGGACATGAAGCTGGAACCTACAACTTTCCTTCGGTAATGCTCGCGAAAACGCAGTCTCTGCATAATGCAGCCAAATAATGCAACGAGAAACATTGACTTGTGAGAACAAAAACTCGACAATCCAAGTATTTCTCACAACACGAATTATTATACAGTGTTGACTATGCCGACATACGTACTGAGAGCCGCGTTATAGAGCGAATCTATTAGTTTCATCTGCCTCAAGTTGACTTCAAGAAGCGGCAGAATGTAATTAGGAAGCAAATAAAAACAAAGTGCGTGCGTGAGGAGCTGTAGAGCGTGCCGAGAGCAGGGACAGAAGCAGTAAGCAACAGCCCTCATGTCCTCTCAAGTTAAAAGCTCGCTGACAGTTGCTGCAAACGGTCGTAAGTCACGGAAGGTGGGCAGCACAGGTGTGTTGGCGAGGACACACGCAGGTCTCACCATACATTGCACGTAAATACGGCCGTAAAGCCGTGGCAAATGAGCCAACGGTGTAATTTAGTTAAGTGCATACGTATGGTTCGCGTCCCAGACACTTGTACCACTGATGCAGGGACGGTACGCTAAACAGTACTATATGGTTCGCGTCATAAAGATTGTACAACCGCTGCTGCAGGTTTCACTGTAGTAATTAGTAAATACTTCATCGGTTTATTTAAGTTTAAAACATGAGGTTCACTTACGGTCAGCACGGGCACTACAGTTAGGCCTAACAATGGGAACGATAATTAAAGCACAAAGGACTTATAGCAGTTCTAGAGTCACAAAACCTATTGGGTGGGAGCTAAAGTAAGCACGCGTACCCAGACGACGCACAGATAAAAAAACGAGCACAATGGAGCGGAGGCCAGAGCTTGGAGCACACATCCGTAAATTACACATTAGCTAAAAGAAATACATAGGTAACTGCAATGCAAGGAACGACCTAATTAGGAGGGTAACTGCAGTGCACACGATACTACGGCAAAGAATGGAGAACATCAAACAGTGTAAAATTTGTTCCAAGTTTTACATAGGCACTCAAAGTTAAGGCTGCAGGAATCATAATTTTTGACAAACACGTACGTAAGATAAGAAAGTATCTATGGGCAACGAATAAATTAATATAATTCTCCAAATATATTTCTTACATAATAGGCTAGAGCTGGAAAGAAAAAACAAAAACCTAAACTCGCATTCATGAGGAACATAGATTCGAACACGTGAAGCGGAATTAACACAAGTTTTCCTCTGGTGACTGCATGTGCCAGCGAGATCAACAGACAAAGTTTTGAACATCATAACATTAACAATTATGAAATGTGCAGGTGAAAATCTGCCCATTTTTGCAGTCGTCAGAGCGCTAATGCAAAGGTGGCGTCACTAGCACTCAGCAGAAATTTCACCGAAAAGAAATTTAGTTTCGGCAAAATGAAAAAAAAAAGAAAGTTGATGCAAAGGTATAGCGAGCATTGTATGGCGTCAGCTGTCTGTTAAATACTACCGTATAGTTAAAGTTCTACCAAGTAACTAACTACAAGGTTATCAGAAATAATTATTAGTAGATTTCATAAGAAAATACAACAGAAAGACTGTAAAAAGTAAACCTCACCTTTGACTATCAACATCTTCGCTTAATATTACGACGCCTACTACAGTTTAATTAGAAGTTGCATGGTTACTGTATAGCATTTTCGCTATACTTGGAACGAGACTGAGATAAAATCAGTGTAAATTCAGCGAGTTGTTGCAGCTGAAAACTGTGCTCTACATTTTTTCTAAGACGTCCTGTAAGCTGATGCTACGAACCAGGAACAACAAAATACAGAAAAAATTGCATTGTATTAGAATTAGGTGCAGATATTCGTACACGGAGACGGTATCTATCTGAAGCGACAACAGTGACAGCATTTACAGTAACTTCAGGCGGGAATACACGACGCGTGTGACGTTTATATCCTTGAAATATGGGAGGCGACGACAACATCGCGCGTGATGCGTAAAAAAAGCTTGAGCTGCTTCATCTGTGCTGCGAAAATTTAAGAATAACAATAGAATTATATTGATACACTCGGGGCAGAAAAACAAATATCATCAGTAAAGTATAAAGCTAGAACCAATAAATTGGTATATGAAGTAACCTTGCATGATAATACCATTCTATATACTTCATCTATAATAAACCAAGTACAAAAATTAGTGCTGACAAGGAGACCCGAAATTAATTTGCAGACAGCCAGAGGTGTACACATCACACTGATGGGTTTACGATTGCTTTTTTGTGACCATCGGTGTCTCGTGCGTCTGCAAGAGAGAGAGCGATAGCGTGATGTAAGAGATAGCTTCTTCTCCATGAGGTGATGTTTCCGAGATCAGGTGGGCGATGAAGTTTTAAATCTGCTGAAACTTTGGCGGGGGACGACCGTACCAAAGGATGAATGAATCAAGTTTTTATGATAAATCCGAAGTAGAATATTGTGTGACACCGACGAATATGCTGCTAATCTAAAGAAAATTCACCACAACGTATATATATCAAGGGTGAATGGTGAAGTTTTGAAGCTGGTAAACCTGGGTATGGCAGCAAGAATACTGATAAATTTCACGATAATTCAACAGAACGTACCAAAGATGAATGACTTGACTTTTTATGATGAACTTGCTCCAGTATAGGGGGCAGCAGCAAGGAATATGTACGCTGTTGGGAACAGCAAGCGACACGTTACGCTGCAAGATGATTCATGATTAATGGAGTGTCTAAAAGGATATCTGGCGCGGTAAGTTTTTTCTTGTGTGTAAACTCGTCGAGTAAGAAAATAAAAAACGTCTAGTTCGGCTCCACAGATAAGATATTGCTTTCATGGGTATATGCAATAAAGCACTGTGAACTTTTACTAGCTTTCTTTTTTACAAACACTGCGCGCCAGAGTGGATAGAGCTTTTTAATAAACAGTAGAGATATGTTTGAACTAGAGATTAAGGCATCTAGACAGGTAAACTTGGTAGTAACCTGCACCAATAGACGGAAAAAAGCATGCTGCATCACGTCATAAGTTCGCTGGTTTTAGAAAATAATATAAGAGACGTCTGGAGTTCGTATGTTCAAGATTTAATCTGTTGAGTCGAGCATGCAAATGGTTCCTCTGAGGGAGAATTTACGAGCATATTCTTTAAGAAAAAAGTTTTGTATCGCGCCGATCCAAGAGCATTCTTTTAAAATCGTCGCCATAAAATAGAAATACACGAAAGAGATATAACGAGGGCATTCTTTATCAGTACGAAAAGGAGATAAGACAACGATATTCAACATACGGTAAAGAAAAACATACTGGAACGGAATTTTTAGCAAGACTGTACACAATCTATCCTTTAGGATGCAGTGGCATTAGCTGTAGTTCGATACGGAGGCTAGAATGATCTCCTCAATAATCGGAAAATGACATTTGCTGCCCAGTGAGGGCTAATTGACGAACTTTATTACCTATATTGTTCAGGAAGAACAAAATTACCGCTACATCGGTGTGTAAAGTAAAGGTGTATATACAGAGTACCTCTATATATATCTATAGATAAAACTAGGTACCGTACTTCAACAGAAGAAATGAGCAAATACGGTGTATAGGTATTATTTACTAATATTTAGGACATCAAGTAACGTAAACGGGAAAACTAAGCATGGCAGAAGACAACACAGGAGACATCAAGTTGCGAATACTGCGAGGGAAAAGAAAAGTCTCACGAACAGCAGAAAAAAAAAAACATAACAAAAGTTAAGGGGGTATGGATAGAAGTGCAAACATGGCATGAAAGTGTAATGGACACGGAAGATAGACGTAACTGTGCCAAAAGTTGGGGCCAACCTGGTGTTCACGTTAACGTGCGAGTCTGAAAGCTTGGTTAGGCACGCAGAACCCAACCTATACTAACCTAAGCAATTACTCTCAAGCAGACCACACACTATACCGGGCTGAGCTAACAATGGGCCAAGGCAATTTACAGTATCATGATACTAATTAACCAAGGCCTAACCAAACAGAACTTCTGGCCACTCCAAGAAGCAGCTCAAGATTGTAGCGCTTGGGACGGCCAAAGAATTCTATTACCGTACCGAGCGAGGTCTTGCACTCCAGCTTCTGGAGGCATGGTTGGGCGGAGTTAAGTCAACACCGAGCACTAGCAACATAAACATACTTACTTATCTTCATCGTTAATACGCCTGATCAGCGGAGACCGTTGCTTGTGCTTGACAGTACGCGGGTATAGTATAGGTGGATAACAATAAATAAACAACAGAATTACCGGTATCATGAATGCATCTGACTGATGAAGAGATATATTAACGAAAACTACCGTTAGGTACTTATGGCAACACGTAAGCACAAACTGAAAAACAACAAATACGGGTATATCCCAATTATCCGCATCATTAGCGCACCTGCTTAAAAAAGAATGGCATGTTGACAAGGATTCCCGTTACTGTTTGTCAGCAGGAGAAAACACTACCTACCTACAGGCTACAAGGACCGTCCATAATATAGCTACCAACAACATGATTACTTTTATCATTAATTCATCAGATTGATGAGAGAATGTTGATGAAAATACTATTATTGGTATATTCGGTAGCACGAGTACACTCTGCAGTTATACTTACAGATTCGACTCGCCTTACGCACGACACGGGAATCACCTATAGACTGGTACACTGGGTACACGGACAGCATGTCGCGAAGGGACACTGGTACACATTGGGCGACAGCACAGCAGAACTGAGGTACGTAAGGTACCGAACGACTGGCAGGATATCCAATCACCACATAGATAACGCGCGTGAAATTTCCCACCGCTCTCGGCGATAACGAGCATTTTAGCTATCGGAGTTGATACGCTATAATAATAATCTTTATTCAAGTACTCACAGACATTACAAAATTGGAATTATATATGGTACACAGGAGAATGTATCTTATTTCTAGGTTACACACAGCACATGTCGCAGTGATCTTACATATTAGACATCATTATGCCCCAATGCTTGGCCTCCGTCAGGCAACAGTATGCGCTGCCATCGTATAGCCTATACATATTAGATCGTTTGTAGCCAGGGCCATTACGGATGGCTTTTATTAATGAGTTGTTGGAGTTTTCAATCCTGCTTTTTTTAGGCTCCATGCGCATTTCCTGGTCCTGACTTTGAGACAATCAGTGTATTTTTGAGCAAATAACAGATTTGCGCTATTGAGCTTGGCACATTCATTAATCTGCGGAATATAGTCAACTAGGCTATAAGAAAAGTCAATCCTATAATGAAAAAAACTACTCATGCACTTCAAAAAGACTAGTAACTGTGTTGGGACTTTTTTAGACACGCTCAGAACAAAAGTAATCTAACCCTGCCCAGCACAGCAATAACCTAACCATGTCCAGCACAGAAACAATCTAACCATACCCAGCAGAGAAATAACTTGTCATGCCTAGCACAGAAATAACCTATATATGCCCAGCACACAAAGTCAGAAGTACTAGCTATACAGCATAGCTACGGTACAACAATAAGTAATACGTTCAGGAAATATCGCAATAACATTTAGAAAATGATGTACCTCGACAAATTAATGCCGGTGGATTGAGAAATTCTGACGTGTTTTCTGTACTTCCTTAAGATTTAAGATGCCAACGATGAGCAGCTATAAAAATATACCAATCTCAGTCTTGAAATAACATTTAACTTTACGTTACTGGCGTTATTTTAAAATATTATCAATTATAATTCACCGAAAGCATAGAGGTATTTCTGCCGAAATATTAATTAATTCACCATTTGATGCCCGCCTTAATGACCACGTTTCGTATGGACAGCATTAGTTGCTAAGTTCTTATATGAGTGCAGTAGACATGAACGGGTTACCGGTATATCCACAGTAGCCTGCTCAACTGTGGTCAATTAATTATAACGGTAGTTACTCCCTCCGTTCTGAGATAGCTGTTCCACAGTGATAAATTTAATTGCCTCATTTTGGAGTAGGTACCGTACTATAAGATGAGGCAATTGAAATTTGTGGCTGAGGAACATCTAGGTATTTCAGAACAGAGAGAGGATACAGTACGTTATTATACAGTTAGTACAAAGAGAGCATGTTGCAATTTCGGTCAAGGTGCAGGTGTGGCCCACTTCAAAGTATGAGTTAGGTTAGTTGAAAGTAAGTTAGGACACGTTTGGTTATGTTAAATAGACCAGGTAATACCTAACCTACCTATCTTATAATCATACCTACATATTATACTACAATCTCTGGTATAGGTCACATATATACGGTATTATACGGGCACTGCATTTTCTACGATAACACTCAAATAAAACGAAACTCATCGAACACGAAAGTTTCCGCCACGAGATAGTTTAAGATGAAAACAGCTGCAGCAATTACAAAGCAATCTTTCAAGGGCCAACAGTAACGTCGCCATCTAATTAAAACGTTAATCATCAAAATACATAAACAACCTCTGTAAAGATAATCAAAAAGAATAATGTCGCGTTTTAATGAAATAAAACTATTAACCAATTAAAGCAAAAGAACAGATGGGACAGGTACAAAGCGACCTGTCAGGGGCAATGTACCATTAATATTAGTAGCTCATAAGAAAAAAAAATGCACGACTATTCACGAAATTAAGCAACATAAGCACGCATGCAGTTACAAAGCGCTGCTGCAGGATCAACTACAGATAAATCATGGTATTTTTTACCTCCCCCATGCAAGGAGGTTATGTTTTCGTCGTGCTTGTCTGTCTGTCAGTCACCAAGATAACTCAAAAAGTTATGAACCGATTTGGACGAAATTTACAGGGATTGTTAGGTATGTTAGGAGGAACAGATGATTAACTTTTGGTGAAGATATGTCCATCCGCTTGTTTGTTTGTTTGTTTGTCTGCCTCTTTTTTCTCAATGCCAGAATTCAAAAAGGTATGGATGGATTTTGTTTAAATCAACGTGAGTTCTTAGGTAGTTATATAACAAAGAGTAAATGACCAAATTCTGGTAATGAACCGTTTGTTCGTTCGTTTGTCACTGTTTTCAATTTTATGCTTGTTAACACAATAACTCAAAAAATAATGAACGAATCTTTTTGATATTCACAGGGGTTGTTAGTAATGTTAAAAGACATAAATGATCAAATTTTGGTGCAGATCGGTTGGTTCGTTTGTGTGTTTGACTTATTTTAATTTTTTGGCTACCGTTGCCTCGCTTGTCGGAGGTATGCGCTCTCAGGGTGCTCTAGTTATACAAGAAGCCACTGTTGTAGTAGAGACTAGGTACACAATAAAAATATCGAAGACATTAGTGAGCACAGAGCTCACAAACAATCAAGATATGAAGCACAAACAGCCCTTAATATACGGCACATACATAGTACGACGATGTAATGGTGGATCTCTTATTAATTTTGAATACTTTCAAATCAGGAATTTTCTCTTCAACTTCGAACTTTCGTTTTAAATACACTCTTTCTATCCAATTGTGAAGTTTCTCCCACATTATGAACTGTTTTTTTTTTTTATTATGATCATCTCTTTTATTATAAGCTAAATAAACGTAAGCTCGAGTAGCAATTATAATACCCCACTCTGAGAGCGCATACCTCCGCCATGTAAGCCAACGGTAACGAAAAGTTCAAATTGGTTCTGAATCCATTATTTTTTGTATCAACTTCAAAATCTAAACATTGTGACTTTTGATAGTATGAACAGTTTCTGCAATTTATTTGAAGATCCGTTCATAACTTTTTGAGTTAGGCTGCAAACAAACATTATGACAACCATGCCGGTAAGTCAAACATACAAACGAACCAAGCGATCTGCTCCAAAATTTAATCACACATGTCTTTTAACATTACTAACAACTCCAGCGGGTTTCATGAAGATACATTGAAAACTTTTTGAGTTATTGCGCTAACAAACATAAAATCAAACACAATGACAAAGAGACAAAACAACGGATCATCACAAAAATTTGGTCATGTACTTTTCGTGATACACCTAACAACTGACGTAAATTTCATAAAAAACCGTCCATAACTTTTTGAGTTATGGCATTGAGAAAATGAGGCAGACAAACAAACGGATGGACGGATCTTCACCAAAAGTTAATCATCTGTTCCTCCTAACATGCCTAACAATCCCAGTAAGTTTCGTCAAGATCCGTCCATAACTTTCTGAGTTATCTTGGTGGCAGACAAACAAACCCGACGAAAACATTACCTGCTTGGCGGAGGTAATAAATACGAGGTTAAGCAGCATTAAAACTCCAAATAAATACAAGGTTAAGCAGCAATAATACTCCAAATAAATACGAGGTTAAGCAGCAATAACACTCCGCGGATGTAAACCATCTGCACTCGGTCAGTTTTGGGTGCGTCCGAGTGCAGTGCAGTGCAGCAGCAGCAGTGGCAACAGCAGCAGCTGCAGCTACAGTCTCGATATAGAGTTGGCAGACGCAAGGATATGACAGTGCAGTTATAGAGAGCTCATTTGACAGCTGTACAAGCGGCGCACACAACTGCCAGCCGGTCCATTGCGGGGCCACTAAACGTCACTTGAAGATGCAAGCACATAACGCTCAGGTTCATGGTGCACCGCATACAGCAGTTATGTTGGTAACGGAATGGTGCCACATAACGCTCAGGTTCATGGTACGCACACACACACACGGCAGTTATGTTGGTAACGGAATGGTGCCAAATGGCACTCAGAATCATGGTGCATACGGAGTTGTATTGGTTAACGGTAGGTACGGTGCCACATAGCGTTGACGTTCATGGTACAAACAGCAGTACTCATGGTACCACATAACGCTGACGATCTTATTCCGTACACAAGCCACTCCACGGAATGAAGACTCTTCGCTACTCTCAGAACGCATCCCAAGATGAAATAAGCTGTGCTTCAACAGTAAGAAACAAAGCTCAGATCGGTGTAGCTATAGCGATCAAGTTATGCATGCTATAAAAAAATTATGCGATATTTCTATTGTACCCGCATGTGAGGGACATTCAGTGCACGTGTGTGTCGACGCCTTACGTCAGCTGCGCTTCGTTTCATTTGTAGCGCGAAAAAAGTGGAAAGTTTGCGTAGAATATCACACCTGTAACTATTCAAACGAGATCTCTGCCCGTTAAGTAGTTGAGAAGATGTAACAGGAATGATTGAAGTACTGAAAATAACACATTAATTTAAGCCCCCTGTGCTGAAATACTTAAAACTAAACGTTCGATACCTGTATAGATTGGAACCCTTAAATGTTCTGTGTGTTGGTACACAAAATAAAGAAAACTGAGAACGTGATGGCATGCAGAAGGTAAAAACAACCTAGACAGAAAAATCGAACACATGCAGGGATAATATGCCTAATGCAATGCCAATAACGGCTTAGATTTAACCTAATCCTTGGAGTAGCTACTGCGACACATTAGCCCAACATTAATAACCGGATGTTGGGTTTGCACGCTGAACGGCGTTAGTTCGCCTACCTGCCACCAGGTCAATTCCTGCAATAGTAGGTAAGCTTCAGCGTCAACGTTTTTAGCATTTTCACTCCACTGCGGGGGCGTTGGCCAAATCAGAAATGGGAAAGATCGGGGGTGGGGAGGGAAGGGGGGGGGCACAGTTGTAACATCAGCCTTTCGTCTCTAAAGCTACAGCTCTATTAATTAATCTGTCGTCGGCTGTAGCAGTGCACTTCTTTGGAGTTTAGCGGGCTTCTATCTGCAGCACCAACAAGTGAACGTAACGTTACCCATACGTTACCACATCATAACAGGAATGCACGTTTCTGATAATGTGTGTTATAGCATAGCTAGTTAATGATAGGCCTAATAATTGTCCATTTACACCATGACAGTACTAGCTTCAATTTCTCCGCGTATTAGATACTCCTTCCCTTCGCGGAATAGCTATCACCACGTTTCTTCGTACTTCCATATTTCGGCTTTTTTCAGTGAAGCACGGCAAGATGATAGCACAAAATGAATTTATTTAAGCAATACACTGATCTCGTCATATACTTGCTAAAAGCAAACGACGGTAGCGCAAGTCAATACAGTTCAGCACTTATCGGCTCAAATGCAAGATAAAAGCAGCGACTGCGTGAACGAGCCGCCGAAGCAATTATCCTTAAAGCCATTATCGAACAATTATTGTAAGACAATAGCTGAAGGGCAGCAGCCATTATGAAACGAAAGCCAAGAAGGAGGAGATGAGGGGCAGCAGAGAGAGAGACAGCGCGCTATTATGGGCACACGCGCGAGAGAGCAAGCGAAACGTTCGGTACGCCACGACGTGAATGCCAGCAGGCAGACCGACGATGCAGTAAGTCGGGCGGGAGCGGCAGGTGCCGTACAGATCGTATCTCATCGGGCTCGTGCTAACTCGCAACACACTTCACCGCTCTGCTCTACAATTAAAGGTATAGATAGCAGAATAGCGGTGGTTTTTCTGCCACAGCAAGCGGTGCTCGAATAAAACCAGGTGTAAATTGCAGTGTGGGTGAAGGCTTTAATTGAGGCAAGGTAAGCGATGCTCGACGCGAGGTTTCTGCAAACTGCAGTGCGGCAGCGGATTTCATATTAGATTAAGGCACTCCACTTGGCACTACGTCAAGGTACAAATTGTCTTATACCGTGAACGACAAATAAAACTAGAAATACAATAGAGATACAAGTTCTCACGCACAGACGTAAACAACATATCACGACTGCATGGAGTTGAAAATCCATAGAAAAACCGTCAATTGCTTCCATGAAGAAAGATTCAAACCACAGTAGGATTCGTGTTTTGGGAAAATCAGACGCAATGTAACCCTGTTTGAAATAAGGCAAAATATAAACAATAAGATTCTCAATTCACTTCTAGCAGAAAATTTCAGTGAGACAAAACACTTGACGCAAGCGGGGCCGGCTCCATGAACACGAAAGCTTCGACTTCTCGGGCTCAGTAACTCAGGCCTCCAGGTTAAGAGAATAGTTAAACCCAGTTTTTGTTATTTGCAGAACAGTAATGCGGAAAAGTTCGTAGAGTGGAACAAATTTACACTTAAAATGTTCATATAGACGCCGCGCGTTAGTGAAAATTCACGTTCACGGAAACAAAATAGCTATACAGGTTTTGAGATGACCAAAATGTTCGGTATGATTTTTGTCGACATTGAATTGCCAGTGCAAAATTAATAATCACTTCGTATTTTATGAACAGTCATTAGACACGTCGCGCGAGAGAGAAAAGAGATCGATTGCGCTTTAGTCCATCACAAATGATGTACACTTCTCGTGTTATACATGCGGGAAAGGCAGGAGGAAGTCGTGCACTGAAGAGCTGGAGGTTTCAAATGCGATATTAATCCATTAGTGAACTATTCCGAGTACATCCATCCAGTAGTTGACTAGTATGATGGACGTTGTTATTGCTTCTAATTACCAGCGACAAAAACAGATTTCGTCATCAGGTTCAATTGGAGCGAACAGTTTGGCTAACACACGAGAACAGACGGACAGCAACAATACCCTTAACTAACATGCAGTAGGCCTAGTTAAACACACCGCTAAGAGTAGGTATGCTACAGTTTATTACGGTAATTCGTTTCATTTGTTGAATTAGTCCATCTTCGGCACTTCAGCTTCATATGTCGCTTCAGATGCCAGTTTTAACACATTATTATTATCATCACAGCAATAGGCAACGCTGGCAGCAAGGCGTAGAGCCAAGGCCTCCTTGCTCCCGAGGAAATACCACAAACTCTACGGTGTAAAGAGGCCAAAATAGACCTAAGGATCGGGCAGACTTGCCGCTCAAGCCAATTAAGGGCCCTGTCAAACCCTCCATCATAGAGGTGCCTTCGAGTGGCTCACTTCCAGTAAGATAATCTAATAATATTAACTTGTAACATAATCTAATTCGAATACCTATAAGTTGCACGGAACTTCAATCGTAAGAGTTCAACCCGGTCCTTTGGATAGCGCATCAGGCGATCATCACAAAACGATTATGGTGAAAGAAGTGAGGGCTCCATCTCAAGATACAGACCCAATGGTCTGAGCACAAGCGGTTTGAGATTAACACTCAAAATTCCATCTAAATTGACGGATCGAACAAGCGTTACGTCTCATAATTTAGCCTAAACACTCTGAATAGCTACTGTAGTTGTCGATTACTATTAACATATTTATAGAAGATTCATATCTTTAATCCCGTCTACGTATTTAAACGAACACTACCACCGTGTATGGTTCAAGACAGAACGAAGACGGAGCACGTAGTATGTTAGGGAAAGTGTAGGAAATATGAGGAACCCATGCACGGACGACAACCACGCGTGGTAACAGCAAATTGGGGAAAAATAGAAGGATTATCCGTAGAAGTACCTATAGTTCTGTAAAGGGATGGGAGCAAAACGGACAAAAAATATTCCCGTAATTGAAAGCGGGCAAAAAGAAAAAAAAATACTCCCGTATATGAAAGTGGGCAAAGAGAGAAAAACTATTTCCGCAAATGATAAGCGGGCAAAGAGAAAAAAGTGGACAAAGAGAGAGAGAAAAAAAACATTCCTCAAAAGATAAGCGGGCAAAGAGGGAAAATATTCCAACAAAAAAAATATTCCAATAAATTATTCATGCCACGCACCCATAATATTACCTAATGTTCTCGCACATCGCCAAAGCTATTCTCGCACATCGCCAAAGCTATTCCTACAAAACTGACGTTTCTAGATGAAACTTAGAGCAGGTATAAAGAGCACACACAGATGAAGTTCTGCATTAACAGAAGAGATACGGTAATAAAAAAAAATTACTTTTCAACTTTTCTTCTATAATCTAGTTCAAGCTAAAAGGCAGGGTAATTTTAACACAGGCAGTGTCGTTTTAGGTTAAGCAAGAGAATTTTAAGATGAGGCTGTGTCGTTTTACTAAATTACGGCAAATTACCCGCAGCAGCAAGCACTCAACACACGCAGCTGCAGCAACGACTGTATGAGAGGAGCTATTGATAGCAGGAAAGGAGGGGGTCACACGAAATGTAACGGGGGCAACCACACAGGATCGACAGTACTGACAGCAGTGCTATCTGCAACGCACTCACTGGAAGAGAGTAAACAGGCGCAAATTGCGCTATGATTTCGCCACAAGTGTCAGCACAAATCAAAACATCAGCACCGCCAAAAGTTTACAGAAACTGTCGCAAACGAGGTTGGAGGAACATAATGAATTCGTATCAAGAAGGACAGAGGATTGTCCTTTCGAACAACAAGAGTCATGGACTGTGATTTAACGGTCGAAAAGACGTTTCCAAGAAATTGTTATAATCAACATTATAGTCAAACGTTTACCACCGTATCCACTCAATGAGTGAAGTAGTATGAAGATATGCGTGCCCGACACAAGATAAAGATAATCTATAACGTTGAGTTAACCTCCTCAGTGGCTGGACTTGATAGGGAAATCCTGAGTGCAAGATGTTGATGAGTGAGAGATGATTTGGTACACCATCAACGAAAAGTGACTGAGGTGTCACGACTTCGACGCCGTGTCAAAAATTGAATTTTCACTCTCTTTTTTTTATACCCATACGGGCTAAGGCGCCAACTGCTGCAGACTTTATAGGCTATCTGTCTCCCCATCTGCTGTGCGGCAAGTAAATATACCGAAAACACATAGGTATTGGTTTCAATCGTCAACCATCGAATTTCTGGATCCGCATTGTGAAGCAAATCATTAGCGCATCTGTTCAGCCATTTCAAAGAAACGAGATCTGCCACGACACGTTAAGATTGCGCTAGTCCTATCGAAAGCCGCGCTAATTCAGGGACGAATGCGAAAATACTGTAATGCTACACTCACAAGAAAGTTTTTAACCAATCAACGTGTGACATACGTATTGTAGCCTTTCCATTAGGAATAATACAGTAGGTATGGTACGTGCCATATACCGTACGCATCATAGGAATAATACTATAACATACTAGTGGACCCGTGCGTGAAGAAATTCACGCAATAATCGATATTTTCTATTCATATAGGCCGTTGCAGAAATCTTCTCTTCTCTGGCATGATTCATTTTCTTTATTGATCCTTAGTCGTGCTTTCAACCTTAGGTCTTCTTTTCTCTGACTTGCAGCATCCACATTTTCCCGCTTACGGTTATCAGCAGCTCTCATTCACTCCTGTAACCTTTCTGCTCCAAGTCTTTCTTGACTGTATCGCATAGACGATTCATCTCGCTCCATGGATTCGTGGCACGTCTTCGATCTTGAGACTGTAGTTTTCTCGTACTTCTTATACGTTCCCCACCTTCCTTCTTGATTAGGCGTGCGTCTTCAATAGTGAGAGGCAGAAGCAAATCTTTGATAAAAAAACACTGCAATAAACTTGAATGCATCTCCTGCCGGCTTGTATGCATGTCAGCGCTCCGTAGCCAAGATACGGTCTTGCGAAGTTAAATATCTGCTTCACTGGGGTGTGCCGCAATTAGCATTTTTTGGGTTGCCGGTGCTACACCGGTGACCCAGCCAGTCCCAACCCGTGTCGCAATCATAGCTCAAATGACGACTGTGACACGGGTTAGACGGCGATGTAGGTCACCAAGCACAAACGTCTGTTTTGAAAAAAAAGAAGCACTAAATTCATTCAAATACGCAACAATTAAGCTCCTTACACCAGAATAAGTAAATCAGATTAATTATTTGAAACTTACATTCACAATATTTTGAATAAAATAGAATTTCATTGTCCTTGAGCTTACACCGTTCGCCGCTAGATGACTCTATCATAGCCACTATTCAGGTCGGTGACATTTTTCAGATTGTGGCAGCCCGGATTTGGCGTGATTGCGACACACCCCTGAAATGCTGAAAGCGAAATTCGCACCGTCAGAGAACGACAGTGTGAGGGATGATATGCGTGGTATGGAGCTGAAGGAACACATGATAACGGGCAGAAATACATGGAATAGCAACATCTGTTTCAGCGACCCCCTTTGAACAGGAATAATATGCTGAAGAAGAAGAAAAAGACAGTAAACTAGAAGAAATAGCTGTCTACTGCCAGTGAAAAATCACTCCCCCCCCCCAGATGGCTTCGTTAACCATCTGCCGAATTTATGCGTCGTGACCTGAGAGAAAAAAGTTATAAAATCGGACTCCAGAAGCTGCAAACATAGGCTAGTGTTCTGATTTCCAGAAGTGTTTCAAGCACGAAGCGTCTTCAGATGAAGGGATGAGCATCAGCCGTCTCCATCTTCTGCAACCTGGTCATCGATTTACAAAATCTGCAACCTGGCTTATTTTTCGCCTATTTCCTTCAAAGCGAACACGAAATAAATAAATACACGAAGCGTTTTACTACACAAGGATTCTTGGAATCGAAGGCAATGGGATATTATACAGAAGTAATCGGTATGCTACGCATCCACTGCTTAACCATCTTAAAATTGCTTAGCAGAACTAGGCTAGCATTGTACGGACGTAACCATATACCTATCGTCACTTACCAAGCAAAGGGCTAATGCGGACGGTAAAAAGACAGCCCTTTAGACCTACCTACTGTACACATTTGAGGACGTTATAAATAGTGTTAGTAGGTACTACGAAAAGTGATGAAAAGGTTAAGCGAACAAGGCTTCTCTTCACCTCCCTCTCCATAAAATATCAGTGGTTCACAAACGAGCAGACATAGCCGACCCAGCAATATTAACAATAATTAGCTAGCCTATATAATTATGCTCCGCTTCTTGAGAAGCTGAGGTCGGAGAGCGAGTGGGAAGCTATAATTATTATTTGAACCAGACGCCACGGTATCTCCGGGCTTGCGCAGCCTCTGGAAGTTAATTAGTTTGTTCATTATGGAGGGTTGTCATGTGAGGGAGGGAGAGGAGTGCATTTGATGTCAGCTGATGAGGGTTTTTTTATGCACGGCCGTGTATATTTGATGTTTGCTGATGATTTCAAATCTGACAGGTAGCTGCAGGGGCACAGGGTAAAGACCTAAGGTCAGGAAGTCATGTTCAACGCAGGTGTCGATTGTGACAGAAAATGTGGGACCCCTGCACAAGGGTGTTCCAACATCGATGAACGCTCATGGGCATAGCAAGTTCGAGAAAAGAGGAATAGAACGAAGTATCGTCACAGTAGGTGCATGACAACATAACTAATGTAACCTTGTAGACTATCTTAAACCATCTGAGGGAAGAACCGAAGCATTAATTTTCTAAGAAAGCTTCAGCTGCAGAGCTCATTTGACAAAGAAACACGATAGGATCGTCAGCAGCGCCGTGGGGGCGCAGTCAACAGAAACAAACAAAGGAAGTCGCTCTAATTCACAAAACAAAAGGCAAGAGCACAATTGTATCTAAATTTAAGCGGCACTGAATGGAGAAGTGGCATCTGCTGATTGGCGGACCGAGCTGTTGATTGAATGCGGAGGCTTATAAAGAAAGCCATCGATCGGTGAGGGTGAAATTCGTGCGCAGCGTACCTACATGTTTAGTATATAGATTATACGATAAAAGTCTCCCTAACTTATCAAGATAGGAAAGCAAAGAGACATAGACTATAGTACCCAAACAAAATTTAAGGTCGCCGCGGCGCCACCCAGCAGCATAATTGCAGTTTTAGTTTCTGCGGCGACCCTGCTTCTTGATAAGACATATCCAGAACACGAGCAACTAAAGCAATGCGCAAACATATAGTGAGAGGGGAAATTATTAGAATTTAAATATAGATTAGTAAAAATGTAGCTAAATAGCTATATTATGAGTTTCGAAATACGAAAATACTCGGTTGGAAACTAAGCTATTGCCGGTTTTTTAACATTTTAGAATATTAAAAACGGCAAGAACTTAGTTTCCATGCAGCAGAAGTGATGAACAAGTATCACTATATAACCCTTTCATACCTACTGTATACATTTGGGGACGTACTAACAGTGCCATTCCTACGAAAAGTGATGTTTTAATTCTTTCATGCACGAAAGAGTTCAGGACGGCCGTGTAGCGCTCGAAGAAGACGAGGAACCCACGCTCAATGCATTTTCGCATGGGATTGCCAGAAATAAAACATCTAAGACCGCAAGCAAGAGTATCGGTTATTAAGTATTCTTGAAGTCCAAAACGGACAGAATTAAGTGCGTTGTATCAAGTAGATGACAGAGTCGAATAGGAAATATTGTATCGGAGTAATAAAGTAGGTAGCTAGTAGACCAATATCTGAAAATCGACAATGCAGGTCGGGGACCACTTTTTTTATAATATTCGCCACTTCCACGCTACAAAAAGCCAAACGGCATTTCAAAAACCGCAAGTGGAACTTTCTACAAGACATGCAGATCTCTTTCGCACACATAAAAAAACGACCTAACCTGGCGAAGAAGTAATTTATCTTTTTCACGCACAAAGAATTGAAGCCCCCAATATCCTGATCTGAACCCAATGGGCTCCTCAATATGGTTCACTCTTGAAGCAAAGGCTTGAGGAATATTACACAAAAATATCTCAGCTAAGAAGCGGACACTCCGCCAATGGAATGAAATAGACAACGATGCGGTGCACTGGACATTTCGGATTTTCATTTTCCAAACTTCTCCAGGATGTACGGATGTAGCCCAAGTTAACAACGGGCGACGCAATGAATTGAGTGCCTCTAGATTATAAACGAAATAAGTTTGGAATTATTGCCAAAAATATAAATTCTTGCTAACGATAGTGTAAAACTACAAATTGTTCCCCTTGCAAAACACAGCCCCAACCTGCATATTTACTTGAGGCTTTTGATGGCACATGTTCAGATATAAAACCTCAAAGCGCCTAATTAATTGCACAAGGATGTAGGGCGGACATTTCCAGGACAGTGGTTGCTAGCACGACCCTGTGACAATTAAGGATAGCTAGGTTAGTGAGGGTAAGCACCGCAAACAAAGCAACAAACACTTCAGAAGTCCAAGGCCGATCACAATTCTGTATTCATCAGAGTTTCGTGCCGTCAGCTTTGGGCGACACGGTAATTAAGTAGGTACTGTATCTGATATAACATTTCAGTGTGCAGCTGGAGTTGACGAGCTGTTCGCATACCTATACTTTTCCTCAAATTTAGTCGATCTTGTACGATACAAAGAAAAATAAAAATAAAATTAGGTAGCGGGCAGCGAATGCAGGAAGATGTACAGATGGCGGTTCGCTGCTGTAGCTAATATAACTATAACGCTTTAGTACTCAGCTGGTTTGTGACGATCTTTTCATATTCACTCTGTTGTGACTTTTGACTTTGTTTCCTCGAGAAGTAGCAACAGCATGAAAAGTATACTTACAAATTAACCAGCTTTAGCAGGCGATGGAGGTGTTACCCTGGTGTAAGCAAGAATATACAAGCGGATATTGACAGGAAGCGGGCCTGTTAATTGAATGTAGCGCTACAAAAGAGTGGCTCGATCGATGAGGGTGAATTCGTCGACATGAAAGAAGTCAGAGAAAAGAATACCTACAGAATTTTTGTTCGTAGAGACAAGAGGCTGTTACGTGGGTCTGCCAGGTTGCCGAATGTCGACACAAAACCACGTACACACACATACGGTACGTGTAAAATAAGTGAAAAACGCGAAAAATGAACATTACGAGGTTACGTAAAGTTAACGCAACAGAGCAATGCAAAATTGCTATATGAACATGACTATTTTCGAAAGGAGCGAGAATTTCGATACATCTGGCATCTTATTTCACAAGTTAATGAATCATTGTTACACAGCTTAACAATTCAGTTAGGTATTGAACTTCGTTTGCCTCGAGCATAACAGAGAAGACATGAACAGCAGTACCAAAAAAACATGGACAGCACTATTGGGGAACACCAACAGTAATACCTAAACACATCGAGAACACTATTAAGAAACATCGACAGTGCTATCGAGAAACACTGACAGTAATACCGAGGAAAATCGATAATAATACAAAGGAACATCAACAGCAATAACGAAAAACAGGGTTGGCAAAGACCATGTTTTTTTTTTTTTTTTTGTTTAAACCAAAAGCCATGGTTTCTTTGGTTTATTTATTCTTTTAATATTTTTTTTTTGTTCTGGGAATTTTATCCAACGTTTAAAGGGTTTTCTGCATTGTAAGCATGTTGTTAGCTAATCATCAACAATCTAAGTTGCTTCATTTCAACTTCCTCTTGTAGAAGAATGACTTAAAGAAAAGAGGTCAAGAAAAAGCAGTTAGCAGAATAGGTACCTGTATTTGCCATGCCTACATTTAATATCCCAACTGCAGAGAAGCTTTGATTTATTATTATTGCAATGTAAAATCCTTTGAAAAACTTGAAAAGACTTCAAAATACAAATACAACTTGACAGAATTAGCTAGCTACTAGTTAATTAAAAACAAGAGTAATGAACAGAAGAAAATGAAATAGCTCTAAAATCCTCTGAAAAACCCTTAAACACTCAAAGTAAAAAGAAAACTCGACAGAAATGCTAGCTACTAGCTAATTAAATACAGAGTATTGAACTAAAGAAAATGAAATGGCTATATGGCGACATCCTTTTCACGACATCACTAGCTATCTAATAGAAATTTTAACTACTACTTCTAATTTTCAGTAGCTGCAGGCATACCAGAATATTATTATAAATGCATCTCTGAAATGAAATACAACAAAATTCAATAGGTTATAGGCTTTTAAGAAACATAAACAATAGTTGACAATAACTGTCGTAACAGTCAAACGGATTCCTAAATAGAAACACATTAATCACCCTTAAAGTTTTGTAGCCTAACTGAAATTTAATAATTCCTAGAAGTAAAACTTTTTATTTTGCAATGTTTATGAATAAAAACCACTAAAAATCAAATAAACAAAAACTGTTGTTTTGACTGGTTTTAAACCATGGTTTTTACTGGGTTTAAACCATAATGTTGAAACCAGCCAACCCTGCCGAGACACATCGACAGCAATAGGCTACCGACGAACATCGACAACACTACAGAGGAAGATGGACAGTAATACCCATGGGAACACCAATGGCAATACCGCGGAACATAGACAGCAATACTGAAGAACATGGACAGCAATGCTGAAGAACAAGGACAGCAATACTGAAGAACATGGACAGCAATACCGAAGAACATGGGCAGCAGTACCGAAGAACATGGGCAGCAATACCGAAGAACATGGGCAGCAATACCGAAGAACATGGACAGCAAAACCGAAGAACATGGACAGCAATACCGAAGAACATGGACAGCAATACCGAAGAACATGGACAACACCGAAGAACATGGGCAGCAATACCGAAGAACATGGGCAGCAATACCGAAGAACATGGGCAGCAATACCGAAGAACATGGGCAGCAATACCGAAGAACATGGGCAGCAATACCGAAGAACATGGACAGCAATACCGAAGAACATGGGCAGCAATACCGAAGAACATGAAGAAAAGAGCGTACAATTACACCTAAGGTCTCGCAGCGATCACTTACGGAGGGGCTTTACGAGGAGCATTGAAGGTGCAATAGGCTGATGTGAGGAGGCAGTGAGGTGCTGCATTGTTCGTTAGCTACCTGCCAAGGTGTGGTCGCTCAGGTGAGGATACTGCTCGTTACTTGTACAAGTACGGTTACTGGGGTAAAAAAATTTTGTTCGTTACCTGTACATGCAGGCCAAAAACTTGCTCGTTACCTTTACAAATGCGGTAGGTGAGGAAACTGCGTTACTTGTGCAGGTGTGGTTGGTGAGGTTAGGATGCTGTTCGTTACCTACTCAGGGGCGGTTCGTTAAGAGAGCCAAAAAACACTGCGCATGCTAAATTTAAGCTGAAGCAACTGCTGGAGATCGGGCTAAAATACAGTGGCCGGTTTCGACACTACGTCCAGGTACAAGAAGCACTATTCTAAACCGAACCTGTACTATAGTTTGTGCTCGCTACAAGGATTTCTTCTTCGTAGGATCCCCATTGGATTAGGAACCCTTGCAGCAAAATAACACAGCTTGGCATAAACAAGGTGAAGAGCAATAGAGTAAATAAGAGTGACGGGCATGAGGCAAAGAAGAGAGAAGGCGTCCGACCATAGCTGCAGTATGCACGCATATTAACATAAAAGTGCGACGGTAATGAAAACGCGTGATACTAAGAATTGGATAAGAGCACTGGTACATGCACGGAAAGTACTTTAATTGCCCCAGAGTAGGTACCTACGAAGCACTGCGTTATATAACAATAAATTAGGGTGAGATAAGAGGACAGTGGATTAAAGCACAAACACACGAAGCGTAGCCGTTACGCAATTGCCTACCAAAGGCGGCGGCACAAAGAGATAGTACGATTACCGCTAGGCCTAATGCAGAGTCCGCACTACGCAAACGTATAGTTACGGTCAACTTATACGCGAGCCTTGAGCTAACACGTTGCTCAACTTGAATACTTTCCACGTGTATCTCTCCAACTAACTTTCTTCGAGTAACTATCATGACGAAGTGCGAGCTAAACATCCCATAGCAAGCTAGGCGTGTGATGCATAGTGTGCTCCCAGTAGAAGATTACTGAAGAGTGATACTCCAGAGAGAAAAAAAGGTGCAGACATATAATAATAGCAAAATTTATTTAAAGCTCATGGAGACATTACAACACTGAAATGCTACATGGTACACAGGAGGATGTATCTTCTTTCTAGGTTACAAACAAGGGACACGTCGCAGTGGTCTTACATTCTAGACATTACGCCTCATTGCTTGGCCTCCGTCAGGCAACAGTATGCACTGCCATCGTAGATACGGTACATATTAGATCGTTTGTAGCCAGAGCCATTACGGATGACTTTTATTAATAAGTTGCTAGTTTTCAATCCTGTATTTCAGCTGGCAAGAGATTCAAGTACAATATATGTGCCTAGCTATCCGTTACGTAGGCACCGAACCTTAACTAACCAACCGCGTTCTACCCACTAGGCCACATACCGTACCTACCAAGCCGGCAATAAGGGAGGGAGCATCGACGCAGGCAGCACAAAATAGTTCGGTGACAGTGGGCTATGGGAGAATGAAAGGCACGCACACGGTGGCGGTGACAGCACTCGGGAGGGAGAGAAGCTATAGTCACCTGACTTAGGAGGGCAAGGAGAAGCGCAGGTATTCTGGGCACGACCCGGCGATCAGGTGCTCTCATAAATTGATAAGAAGCGCCAGCTGCTGGTGTTGGTGCTGCAGCGGCGGCTCACCTTAGACCAAAATCAATGTGGCGGATATCTCAGAAGAATGGAGTCGTTTGTTTNTCTTCATTCTTTTGTTTTCTCCACCCGCTGGGTTGGTTGCGTGGGGGTTTGTTAACCTCATGGAGTTTCTCCGTTCCTACGTCGCCAGCCTGGTGTGATTTAATAATAAATAATAATTTAACGTTCGAAAAGACGTTTCCAAGAAATTGTTATAATCAACATTATAGTCAAACGTTTACCACCGTATCCACTCAATGAGTGAAGTAGTATGAAGATATGCGTGCCCGACACAAGATAAAGATAATAATCTATAACGTTG